>VWZF01002844.1:2239640-2260352 GCA_013396755.1 Sclerurus mexicanus
GGGAGTGGGGTGTGTGTAATTTATTTTTTTCAAAATACGTAATTACATATTTTGAACGGCCACTATTTTTCAGTCATGAGAAAAGATTTAGCAACTCCTGAATAAACACTTTTATTTAAAAACAAAAAAGTTTGTCATCTTCTTTTCTGATCAGCCAGTTTGCCCCTACGATGCCTGATATAATCATGATATACACAGCTAACACTATTCTCCTTGTTTGTAGGTCAGTATGTCTCATAAAAGAAAAAAAAAGGCCACAAATTTGCAAACAATCATTGCTATTTGCTGCTCTGTGGTCTTCTGCAGCCTGTATGACTGATGAGCTGATCAGCACCTGTGCTTCCAAGTGAACCTTAGCAATTTATCCTAGTTGATGGAGTGGTTTTTACATAAGCACAGACTAGCCAAGACTAGTCAAGACTTTTTCAGACCTGCTAATAAATCATGGTAATGCCTTGATCTGACCTGGATGAAAAGTATTTTTTAAATGAACAATATGAAAAAGTACAAGATTACTCACACTGTCTTGTAACAAGTATAGATAAACTCAGGGTCTGGGAATGGAGAGGAATAAAATGCAGATACAAAACAGTCTTGGACAGTCAAGTGACAAAAATTTGTTTTTTGCCTGAGAAAGTTTGAACATGAACAAAGAAATGGGAGAGTGAAAATGGTGGATGGCAAAAAAAAAAAATTAAGTAAATCAAGAGAGGAGCTTGGATGAGATACCAGCAAAACAAGATTCAATCACGGCTGAATGTAGCATTTTCAAACAGAAGATGGTGCTTTCTGAGAGGAATAATATGAAGTACATCTTCTGGCTTCTAAATTTAACTGTCAAGAGTCAGAAAAACACTTGGGTGTCACTGTAGGCATTTTGACAGAGATGTCTTGTAGTGCTAAAAAGAGGAACAGTTAGGAAGGAAAAAGAATGGAACAGGGAAGCAATACTGAAAACACTTTTTATTACCCAAACTGAGTGCATCGTGATCAGTTCTGGACACCTTGAGAAGGACAAAGCAGACATGAAATGAGTTTTCAGAAATGACAATGAAAATAATTAGAGGCATGAAAAGCTTCTAGATGAATAGTAAAACCAAACCTGTTCACTTCAGAGAAGGGAAAAGATAAAAGTGTTCAAAATAATGAATGGCACCAGAAAAAGTGGGTCCTGTTCATCATTTCCCCTCATAAAGGAGCAGGAGGGCATCTGCTGAAATGAAAGACAAAAGGTGAAGAGCAATACTTTCCCACAGCATATGACTGCCTGGTGCAGTTCCTTCCCACCCGGGACAACTGAGACCAGGAGTTTTGTGAATTAAAAGGGAATGGAAATGTTCCTGAAAAAAAAGAGAATATGTCAAGTACTGAAAATAAAGATGTGATTTGATTTTAATGGGTGCTATCTTCCAGTGCAGGCTGCAGGACATAAAGTGGTCTTTGAGGGCAGGCAAGAGCAAACTTTTTCCTCTCTGAGGAGGTTCTTTTTATCTATATGCTCCAGCATTTCTCAGACCTTTCACTGCCAGACCTGGCACTTTCCACTATCCCAGAGATGATGCTGGAGCAGATGCAGAAGTGTCTGGTTATGAAGAAGCAGGTCCTGTTCTACTGCACCAGCAAATAGGAAAAAGCTGAGAGAAGCTAAATGTGGCCACACAGCAGAATTTGTAAGAGTGCAAAAATGAAAACGAGACCCACAGTTTAGCTCAGCTCCCAAACAACTACACTTTGAGAGAGTGATATTCCCACTTGGAAACCAGCAGGGGAAAACACACAGAAGCTCTGAGCACAGTGCTCTTCAGAAAAGATTAATAAACTGACACAAGTCACTGAAAGAAAATTGGACTGTCTGTGCAAGAGAGAAAAGCCATGAGCAACCCAGGAAGAGCCAAGGGCAGCAGGAGATGGCAGTTCTCCGAGTGAAGACTGGAAGTCTTTGGTCCAGAAAGGAACAAAGATATCCCGTATTTCCCCAACCGGTCTTACTTTCATCCCTTCATGCTCAAACATGGTAACTCCAATTTATTGCCTTCTATTGACAGCCTTCCTGTGTTGTTGCCATAGTTAAAACACTGTAAGAACCGACGCATTAATCTCATTTTTTTCTTAGTGGTTTGGCTGAAACTAAACATTTTTTGGCTTTTTTGAAGATATGAAATAAAAAAATAGGGCCAATTTTGGCATATCTGCCATATTCCACTTCTTTCAGAATACTCTGCGTTAAAATTTTCCGTAAGGCCCACTGTGTTGCTCTCAGGGATTTCATGAACAAGCAGGGATGTTTCCACTTTTGTAGATTCCAGCCAGGAGTCCCTCTCTTTCCATTGCCTATTCAGGGATTCGAGGTGGGCCAAACACCTAATCTATGAAAAAAGGTTTGAGAAGGAAAAGAGATGGTATGACACATACAAGCGCTTTCAGTATTTCAGAAATCCTCATTTCAGCATGGTTTGAAAGAAGTTTTGTCTCTTCAAAAGTAGCAGAGGTTCTGAAGTCTGCTATGACTTGAATCTGAAATGCAACAGCTACTCCTTTGTGTGTGTGGATGGCAGTTTCTAGCATCAGTTCTTCTTCGAGGTTCTTACTGTTATGCTATTTTAGCTCCACTTCTCTCAGCTGATCTAACTCAGCACTCTCCCCAGATAGCGTGGTTAATTACGCAGCCACTCTGCTTGCAGAATTAAGTATATCATAGCTTTTTACACAATGAATTATTTTCTTGGGTAGCATTTTCCAAGAGTCCTGATGAAAAGATTCTCTTGATGCCTCTATCAAGGCATTATGTGTGTTCCTTTTTGCTTACTGACTTAAAATTCCACTTGCATATAAAATCATTCATTTAAAATGTTCCTTTCCCTTAAAGATAGATCAAATTTTTCTTGCTAGTTATTTCTTCTATAAAGGACAAGCTGCTTTTTTTGAGGGCCATGTACTTCCTCTGAGATTTTCCCCATTTCTGCACAAGAGTTCATCCTCTGAGCACAGCCAAAGGCAGGAGCCAGGCAGAGCAACATTAAAAAACAGCCAAGTACAGCCTGGGAAGAATTTCACACACCTCCTTCCTTCAGTCCCTCAGCACACACTGACAGAAAGAAATATGGCTGAGAACATCATCAACCTGATCTGCTCTTTGATTTTTAATTTTTGTATAGAGGAGCTGTTCCAGTGCACAGATAACGATCAGGAAGTTGATGAAGTTTCACAATAATCGATATAAGTTTTGAACCAGTGCTTAGAATGGTTGGCATTTTAATACATGCAGAGATAATTTGCTGTCCAGCACCAGGCTGGGAACATTAACCAGTTGAAATACTTATTCACAGACCCTTCAAAATACAGTTCTCAGTCTGCATAAGACTTCAAGCCAAAGATAGGTGCAAGGATTTCAGGGAAAAAAATGTAAATTCAAAAGTCTTTAAGCAGCTTAGAGTGTATAAAACTTTTTGGACAGATGATGAACTTCAGTGAAATAGAAAGAACAAGCTTGTCCAGATGATCATCTAGAGCTCAAGCTTCTCTGGTTACAGCAGGGTTATAAAGTATAAATATAACATCAAAAAAATGAAATAAGATGAATATGACATTTTCACCCTCTGCACTGGCATCATCTGGAATTGCACAGGTGCTCTCATATCACTTGGTTCTGCATCTCTTCTCCCTGTAAAACAGACAATGTGCTTTCCTAGGTTTTTTGAAGTTCAGTTGCCACAGGCAGCTTGAGTTAAACACTTAAGCCAGGGAGACCAAAGTGATTGCAGCAGAGTGTGAGCGTGTGTGTGAAACCTGAAGAAAAAGCAGAGGTAAGATCCCTGCCATCACTGCTCATCCTTAGGCTTGCCCTGCAGGCACCCCACCCAAAGACTTGGCCTTCACCTTGGCCTTCGATATACAGGTAACACAGGGTGGGGTGGGGGGAGCAGCTTTCTTTCCTACTCATGCCTTTACAAGTAGCAACTCCTCCAGCTGGACAACTTTGCATCTGCATCAATTAATGCAGCTCACCAGTTAGGGAACTTTGCTTCTTGTGAAATAACACTTCAGTGAAACCCCTCTCATCTGAAGGAAAACGCTTATTTAGCCAAGCCAACTTGACTTGAGCTATCTAAAATAGAAATATAGACCAGCTAAGCCAGAATGTAGATTTGCAAAGTGATTTGGAGAAACTAAAAAGTACTTTTGAAAATCAGAAGGAAAATAAGAAGAGGAAAAATTGTAATGCACCAATTGGAGCAGAATGTGAGCCACTCGTGCTATTGCAGGATTCTTCTTAATTTGTTTTCCAGGAGAGTCTTCAAAAATATTGACATTTAGCATCAGCACGCTAGACTGGCAGCAAGAATGACAACGACAATAATAAGACACCATATTTCAAATAGTCAAGAGAAAAGCTAGGTCTTTTAGGCTTTGTTCACTGTCTTAATAGCTTGTACCCATTAAAATTCATAGATATTTCAATAGAATCACAACTTCACTGCATTTTTGAAAATCAACAGCGAGTGACAGTGTTTTAGGCTCATAAAAGACCCTGACAAAAGTGAAAATAAAAGCTTGCATTTTTTCAGTGTTAGTTGCCATCGATTCTACTTCTGAATCCAAACAAGCATATGTGCACTATTAGTAAACACTGAATTGGTTCACACCTGGTGGTAAGGTCCATTATAATCCAGTGACCCCTCACCTGCTCTTTTATCTCGCTGCACCTTCAGACCCACTGCAGCAAGCCAGTCTCCAGCAGAAGTTCAAAGCCTTATCACCTCCCTGCACGAGGCAAATCTGCAGCCCCATGGCTTTGAGGAAGTGGGGGCAGCCAGGGCAAATGGGGGGAACGGGGGAAAAACTGCTGCATCGCTGTGGAATGCTTGGCACCCCATTGCAGGGAGTGAGACAGCAAAATCGGCTGCAGTCAAGCCTAATGCTCACTGGCAAGGGGGAGAGTAGCAAAGAGAAAGCTGAGGAGGAAACAGTGGGGATTTTCGCTCAGCAACAGTGATACTTGAAAGCATAAAGATATAAATTATTTTGGGGCTGCCTGGACGCTTAGCAGGAGCCAGGGATTAGTTGTGCGGAGGAGTTAAGAAGGGGCTGTAAGCATTTTGGGAGGATCCTAAATTGAGTGTAAACTGAGTAAATCTCTGATCAGCTGTGAGAGAGAAACTGCAGTGATTTATCTTAGCTGAAAAGGGTTTTTACAAATTTACAGTTTTCTTGGGACCTCTGCTTACCCCAGTGATCACCTTTACAGTAGAGTTCAAGGCACTTGCTGTCTTCACCTCCTGCTTCTCTCCACGAAGGGTATGACACAGGCACTTCTATTTTCAAAGCTCATGATTATTTTGCCTATGAAACTCAGTGCAAGGGTACTTAAACCCTCCTTTGTGAGTCTCTAGGCTCAAAAGAAATACAAATAATAGCAAAATACCCCAATGGAAGTATCAGAAAGGCCTCTATAATTTCTACCTGCATTTTCTGGGTCGTCCGAGGCACCTTGGCTCAAATGTTCATGTCATTTGCTGGGACAGCCCAGCCCCAAAGTCAGCACGCAGCTGGTGACCATCAGCAAACAGGGGAAACAGAAATGACAGGTTCTAAGATTGGAATCTAGAGCAAGGGCCCCAAAACTTCTACATATCGTGTATTACACTGCAACGATGACCGGCAGAGGCCACCAGCAGGAACTCTGCCCAGATGTGTGAGTAACTCCCTACTGATAAGGATTGCATCAGCTTTCAAGATACAGTTAAACCAAGCCAGTGATTTTTTGCTGTCCTTGAAACTCTTTAAAATAGTAAAAGTGCCTTTCTTTTTATTTTTTTTAACCATTTTAAAAAATCAGATTGCCCCATATGTCTTACGTTTTCAGTTCATTTGCTGGGATGGAGAATAACTCTGGGCAAAGTCTTTGTTTCCTTAAACTTAACTCAGCTTTACTACCCATACAGATAACAGTTTTCAGAAATAAGGCACAGAGAAGTCCAGCAGTAATTAGAGACTACAGTTCCTTTGTCATGTAGATGGTGTCTCTCCTTTTGTAGTTTTTCAGTTTCAGTGTGCTTTGTCCTCGGTTTATGCACCATTTCCCCATTTCTTAAGCCTTCCTTGAGCAAGCTCAAAATCTGGGTTAGGCAGCAGCTAAACTGGAAGACTGCTCTGACCACCCTTGCCTGCACACATTGCTGCAAATAATCTCCTGTGTTGAAAAATCTCTCCCTGTTGGAGGGAGGCTTCTGTCCAGCAGCAGTTCATACAAAGGGATTTTGTGAAGGGTCAGAGCATCCTTTGCTCATCTCCACAAAATTCTAGCTGGATCATGCCACTGTGCATCAAAAAAAAAGAGAGCAGGGTCAAAACAGCACCTGCCTCACACTGCCATTGCGCATGGAGAGAGGAGGTAGCTCTGTGTGTGGAGAGTGCTGGTGGGAGAGAGTGAAGGGGGCAGGTGCCGCTGGATGGGTCAGCAGGCATGCCAAGGGCTTTGGCCACGAACAGCTGCCACCCTTTACGTTAATGGAAAAAGCAAACCCCAGAGAGGAGCTGGCAATAATGAAGTTGTCTAAAAGGCCACCTTGAAGAAATTGGGCAGTCTCCACCTCAGCTCCCTGTCTGCCATCCTTGCTCCCTCCCCACTACCCTCTGCCCCCCACATCCTCCCCAGGCCTGCCAAAGGATCCTGATTTACACATTTCGTTTTTCCATGAGCAGCCTTACTGATGCCCACAGCCACTCCGTCCACAGAAAGGTCTCCTCAAAGTGACTGACAGTGTTGTCACATGCTGGATCTGCCTGGAGTTGCACTTCCATGGCTCTGGGATGCTTCAGCCTGAGCAGTGGCTGAAAGCAAAGAGCAATATGCCTTCTAAGCATCATGTAAAAGGCATCTGATTCAGATGTGGAGTGGATGCGGATCATCAGTCTGAAGGGTATAGGAGAGGCAGGGGGCAGATGAGGACCAGCAGCTGGCGCAGGAAAAGGCAAATAAGATCAGGAGGGTGAAATGGGGGACACAGGTTTGGAGGCTGGCAAGATAATGAGGAAAACAACATTCAGGGGGAGTAGAATTGGAAAACTGGGACTGGCTGAGTAGTGAGAGCATGAAAGAGCAGAACAGGGGCTGGTGTTCAGCAAAGCAGTAGGAAGAGCAATGTATAAATAAAACATGGTACAAGAAGCACAGAAGCCCAGGGAGAACCAGGAATGCAGAGAAAGGCAAGCACACAGCATCAGGAGAGAGACAGAAGTGCAAAGCAGCATGCAAAGAAAAAGAAAGACTAAAGCAGAAGTTTCGGGACTTGAGAAGCATTGAGGCTCTCCCTTTTTTGTTTGGGGTTTTTTTTTCAATTTTCTGTCCAGAAATGCCTGTGAAAGTTTCTGCCAAAGCATCCCACATGTCCAAAAAGCCACGCCACAAAGGGCAGCTGGCAGCTGCTCTCTGCCATCTTCTTCTCTGTATACTCCGCATCAGTTCTGCAGTGAAAATCACATTTTGTCCTGGTTGTTAGCATGTCCACAGATATCAATAGAATTATAAATTCATGTGTTTTCCTTACTTTTTAGAAACCTAGGCTCCCAGTCTTGATTCCATCTGCCACAGTATCATGTAACCCCCCTAGAGAGAATATGCATTAGGAGACACAATCAGCAAATGACTCTGCTCCACTGACTGAGTTCATTCCTTTTAGGAGAAGAGATTCCAAATTAAATATTTGAGGCAGTGCAAAAAAAACCCAAATATGTTCCTCTTAAATTCAGGCAAATGGAAGGAAAATATTTTGATTTTATTCTTCTGAAGGAGAAAACAAAAGCATCACACTTCCAGAGTGACACAATCACACTTTCCAGAGGGGTTTCCAGATAAAAACCAAACCCATCAATGGACACTTTGATTTTCTTGAAACGGCATTTTCCCTCAATAAATGAATAAACTTACTTCATTTTCTACCTCAAACTTTCTGTTGTTAATCTGAAGCACTGTGATGCTACCCATTCATCTTTTTGAGATGTTATGAAATTAAAGCCATGGGAAGCACTCAGTTGCTATAGTAATTAGCATCATAGGAAAAGGCCAATGAGGACACAAAGGACTGTCTCCAGAATAGGGTTTAAATCAAGCATAAACTGTATGTTAACCTTAAAACCCACATAAAATGATGAGGAGAAAAAAACACACTGAGGCAAAAATCCTGCAAGAATAAATATACCATGCGTTGGCATAATAAGTTCACACATATACTTCCTTTCTGACATTTCCTGAGAGATTTTTAGGTGACTTGGCAACCAGAAGAATGTTTTTATTAGTTAATGGTTTGTGTGTCAAACTCTATTTGATTTGCTTTATGTGAGTAATTTAGTCTCTTGCCTGGGTACTTGAGGAAATTATGAAATTGCAAGTTCTTTTTCCATTAGACTAGGTACCTCATAAATGTATCTAAACCACACTACATACATATATTTTAAAACACTTAGGATAAAACCCTTGCATTTTAACCTTTGTCCAAAGTCTTTCTTTTTATCACTACTTTGTTCCACTCTATCTTCAATAAAAAAGAAATGCTTCCTAATCACAAGACGTGATGGGGCTTGCTACATTTTGAAACTGCCATGTGCTTGGGTGCTTAAGAGCATTTGGCTTTGTGCTTTGCATCTAACTAACAGCGCACCCAGGTGAGCTGCTATTGGACAGGGACCTAATCCCTGTCATGTTTAATCACTACATTAAAAGATTTAAAGACTAATGTTAAAGGCCATTCAGTTTGGGCACCATAGACCTACAGGACGCAGCCAGGAAAAGCCACTTGGTTTATCCTGGCAAAATCTATTATAAATCTTTGAAAACAAAAGCCAGGAGAGCTGAGACGGAAACTCCTTTTCTGTGGCAGCCCCTCCCTATGTCTCAGACATCCACCCAGATGCCCTGGGACTTCCTGCAAGTTTCACACATGAGGTGTTACCTGCACCATTTACTTAAACAGCTGCACTAAGTGGTTAGCTCTGGCTACATAACTTCTGTTCTACATAACACCAATATGAAAGTTATTAGGTCAGTACTGAAAAATCTCATCCCTGCTCAGTGTGTAACTCTCTGCAGTGAGGATGACTCATCAGTTCCCCAGAGCAGAAAACATGAGGGGACCATTTTACATTCCCTCAAGAATTTGACTCCCAAATGTAAAATCCCCTGCTTGGATCCCACATTCTTGCAATGTGATTGCTTGCAGTAGTAGCTGGGGATGTTTCTGCCTGTCCAGTTGGCTAAGGAATTAGAAACCCCTCTTGGACGTGTGGACTTTGCTACAATTCCCCAAGTGCTGTTAGTGCAACTCGGATCTCAGGCAGCTGCACATCCAGGTTTATCCCCCGAGGCCACACAACTACGATGTTGCATAAACTCCATTGGCTTCCAAATTCAGTTCTCTGGTCCAAATCCAGTACTAGGCATTTTTAGCCTAGTAATTCATCAGCTCGAGGACTCTGATGCTACACATGAACTATGGGGCAAATGCAATGGCCTCTGCACTGTGCCCCAAAATCTGGGTCCCTCAATGTCCACATGAGGGGGCTGATGGAGGCCACCTGGACTCTTCTTGAGTTTCTTACAGGTTTTCTTCTCGTGGAAAACAGGACAGGCAGCGGGGGAGGACTGATGCATGCTGCCCTCTCCCTAATGTGCAGTCAGGGTGCAGGTACCACAGTTCAGACCCATCCTCACGGTCACCCAGATAGATGCCTCATGTCTCACAGGATATACCATTCAAACTCACTTTTCCTGCCAAAGACCAAGTCTAAACAACTTCAGAAGATGCTCTGAGGATAATTAGTTGTTTAACTACACCATTTCCAGAGTGTTACTGAAAAGATCACAAAGCTTGAAGGGTATTTTGGTCCTTTAGCTTATACTTGCTTACATGTGCTATTTAATTTTGCTACTCCTTTTATATCTGAGTTAAGTGTATCTGGAGGTGTTCTATAGATGCACCAAGTAAAAAACCCAAAGTAATAAAGATAATTATCATATTGATTTAAACCACATTCCTACAATATAAATGGAAGCTGAAATTCCAGCTGAAATTGAGTAGTGAGGAAACATAACAAGACCATTGCAAAAAAACACTACTGAAAGGACAAGATCTTTTTAATTGTGTTAATTGATTTATATATGAAAAGTCAGGTTTCAGAACTCAAATAACAAGATGGCTGAAACAGAATTTGAGTCTACAGAAAGGTTTCCCCACATTATAATCCCTAATCTTGCAACGAACAGTACAAAGGACTGAACCTGCAAAACCTGCCTTGTGTGACCTTCTCTGGGAACAACAGAGGCTGTTAAAAGCCCCTCACTTTATTTTCCCAAGTGGTGAGAAATTAGTATTGTGATGGCAGTGCATACAATACCTTTATAACTGCTTTACCTACAGATAAAATTTAGTTTTTCACAGATAGCCCTACCACAATCATCACTCTTTGCAGCTACCTGAACATGACACAAACTTCCAGGGAGCAACTCTGAATAATCCCCTGCCAGCACCCGTGGAGCAAGGACATCTCTCCCTGATGCTTTCCCTGCAGCCCTTCTATCTATGCTGCCTTGACTGAAAACATTTTCACAGCTACAAAGCTAACAATACCACACATCTGTTCAAACATGTAGTCTTCCTCAAATGGTAAAAAAAAGAAATTGTAACACAGCAGACTACAGAGTGATAACCATTGATGGAGAATCTACAGCCTATAAGGGTCTTATCAGTAATGTCATTCCTTACGAACACCCATTTAGATTTACAATGCATCTATATAAACAATTAGCAATTTATTCTAGTCATCCCCATTTTACTTTAAGAGTATGTGGATTCATTCAAATCCTGTAATTTTATTTTTAATTTTCAATTAAAAATAAGCCACTTTTGTTTTCCTATCAATTCATCACCAGGATAATAAACATTGTCTATGTGTAGGTGTATGATATCCTGATACAGGTATGTTTTAATAGTCCAAAACAACATTTTCATATTTTACCCTTTATCCTATGTTTGCCTTGTTTTTCCCTGTATCAGTGTGCACACTCACATACACATAAATACAACCAAAAAAGCTAGAGAAAACAGAATGCTTTCCAGATCAACCACTGCTAGCAACAGACACTTAAAATGAGACAAATCATGATCTCTGTATACAAGAGAATTTTTTGCTCAAGTAGGTCAGAAAAGACTCCATTTAGGATGTTGCTTAATGTAAATGTAATGTAAAAAATCTCACAGTTCAAATATTTCATCATTCACATGACTTTCAGGTAGTCTGCAGCATAAACAACATGGAAAATGGGTTTCTTTTGTGCTAGGTATATATTTATTTATTTATAATGTAAGAGAGTTGAAACTGAAATATGAGTACAAAGGAATCATCAAGGGGAGTCAGTCTGTGAAGTGGCCTCTCCACTTCTCACTCACCATAAACACGTGTGTCTGTGCAAGGAGGATAAAGGTCCCATGCCCTCTGTGTCTGTGATGACATCTTATGATGTCTTCTAAGGGACAGCATGAGAGGTATTTTCTCCTAAGATGTCATGGTTTAACCCCAGCCAGCAGCCAAGTCCCACACAGTCACTTGGTCTCTCCCTCACCAGCAGAATCAGGGAGAGAATTGGAAGGGTAGAAGCTAGAAAACTCATGGGTTGAGATAAAGACAGTTTAATAGGGAAAGCAAAAGCTGTACATGCAAGCAAAACAAAACAAAGAATGAATTCACTGCTTCCCAGAGACAGGCAGGTGTTCAGCCAACTCCAGGAGAGCAGGGTCGCATCAAATCTAACAGTGACTTGGGAAGACAAACACCATTACTCCAAACATCCCTCCCCTTTCTCCTTCTTCCCCCTACTTTATATACTGAGAATGATGTCATATGGTATGGAATATCCCTTTGGTCAATTATGGTCAGCTGTCCTGGCTGTCTCCTTCCAGCTTCCCATGCACCCTCAGGTTCCTTGCCTGTTTGGCAACACAGAAAGCAGGAAAGGCCTTAGCTCTGTGTAAGCCCTGCAATAAAAAAAACATCTCTATATTACCATCACTGTGTTCAGCACAAATCTAAAACACATCCCCGCACTAGCCACCATGAAGAAAATTAACTCTACTCCAGCAAAAAGCAGCACATAAGGAAAGTTCAGCATGAAGTATAGAGGTGTTGATCCTTATGTATTCCTTACCCACATTTGCATATTTTTAGAGTAAGACTGAGGATCAGAACTTCACTGAGTGTTAAAATTCAGAGCTCATATCTAGCCCTGTGTGTTTTGACACTAAGTTTGATATTATTGTCAACTACTTTCAGTTCACAGCTTTGGCATAATTTTCTGGAAGAAAAAAAAATAAATTATTTAGGCATGATAGCTAGTGTTTTAGCAAGCTATGTCTTAATTAGTAATTAAGTGTATGACACACTGTATGAAAATACTATTTACAGGATTACAAGCATTAGAGTATTAGAAATAACTCTACAATTCTCATCCCAGTTCATAAATTATTGCACACACTTACTATGCTATACAACTCTTCGATGAGGTTCCTACATTCGTATAACTAAGTTTTGAGAAACCTGGAGCCTCGGCAGAGAAATCAAACCACAATATTCACTCTAAGAACAAAGATTTTTTTTAGGTAAATCTTGCTTTCAGGTTTGGTTAGGAGTGTTTTTATGGAGAAGGAAAAAAAAAACAAACAAGAAAAAAGAGGGAGCTCATTTGTTTAGTTGAAGAGTGGAAAGCATAACAGTATCTGTAAACATGGAATTAACCAAAAGTATAAAATGGAAACTGAACAAGATTCCTTTTGGAGTGTAACATGTCAGTCTTAGTAACATCAGTGCAGGTACTTTAACAAAAGACAACCTTCTCATCCTACACAATGCGCCTTGCTGTATTTCCCCCCATTCTGAGGGACAGATTCTTCAGCTATTTCCAGCTGATCACTTCAACTGGAGAAGGTAATCTTCCTTCAAGGAAAATTTTCCAGTCTAACACAGAAGTTCGCGATTGAGTCTCAGAGATGCAATTCTTATGACTTCGGCTTCAACAGCAAATTTAAAATTAACTGTACGTTTCCAACTCCTTTATGGTCATTACAGATGAGATGTCCTAAATAACAAACAAGCATCCAATCTTATTCATACGGTAAGTAGAAGAAACTGAAAGCCAGCAAATGCAATCACGATATCCACTGTTATAGAATCTACATTTTATAAGGGTCTTACTTCCTTTGTGAGTACTCATTCAACTTTACACCTTTAAGTCTGCAGTGACATCAACTCTGATCAATTTACAAGCATGATACTGTATTAATTTTCAATATTATCTCTAGAATGGTGAGGATACCAGGTGAAGTACTTCTTAAATCAGATGTCACTTGTAGAAAAGCATAGAAGCACTCACCCATGGATTCCTTCTGCAAAAGCAGTTGTCAGTTCAACCTGTCAGGGTTACAGAATAATCCCTGGGCACAGAATCACATCTGATCTGTGATTTTTTTCTAAATATTTTTTTTACACAATTGCAAGGCTGTCAGGGAACTTTTAGGCTTACAAAGGAAAACCTGAAAAGAAGTCACAATTAACATTTATTGTATCTATTTGAATCTGATGTGCATTAAGAGCTCTGTATTTCTTCTTCAATGTCCTTATGTGAAATAGCTGGTTTGGGGTTTTTTTTCAGGTACTTAGAATAAATGAGTACTGTAGGTTAGTAAAGGAACTAGTTCAAAGAAGCTTATCAGATCTTTAGCAACACAATCATTCACTCACAAGCTTGGCCTTTTCCATACAAGTAAAATCAGCATTTCACAGTTTATACAGATTAAACACCAGGATAAAAAAACAGCACCAAAAGCAATACTTTGTTTCATACCTGAGCAGACTTTCTGAGAGACCAGAAAAAGAAAACCCTGTTTTAAAAGATACACATTTTTAGTTCAAATGAGTTCTGCGTCCAGACAGCTTCAGTCATCATATTTGAAAGAGAAAAGCAAAGGGAACAAGGATCTCTGAACCACCTTGGTAAAACTCCAAGGTCTATTTCCATTCCAAGGGCCAAACATTTCAGTGCTTATTCAGGAAAAAGTCCCACGTATTTCAACTGGATTTTCCTCTGCCACAGAGGAGTTCACTTTCCCAATGAAAATAGTTGCATTTCTTCAACATGCCAGACAGAAAGTGCTATGTTCTATTATTACAAAATGTAAAATTAAAAAAAATCCAAAACTGAAAGCGAAAGTACAAATGGAAAGAAGACCCCTTACCACAGATTTATGTTCCAGCAGTGAGGGATTGACATGAATGGGACAGATGTTCAATGCTTTTCCAGACCAAACACTTACTGAATGCAATCTCTGGGTATATAACAAGCTGAGTGATCTCTTCTGCAATATGGGTATTACCAGTCCAAAGTATATTTCAGTTCTGGGGTCAAGAACGGTGGCATGGCCACATGCCAATGTCACATGGGGCTGACAGAGGGATTATATGGTAGTTTCCATAGAAAGGCAATTCAGGTACATGGGTCAGATTCCAAGGCGCTCTAGCAGGACCCCAAGCATAAAACTTTATCTGTATGGTATCTCTCAATTCTACACTTCTGTGGTGAGCTCAGCATTGTTGATAATGCTTGTCTCAGGAGGCAAACAAACTATAGTATTTTTAACCTCTGGGTTCAAACACGATTCACCCCTGCATTGGTAATAAATTAACATTCTCGTCTCCTTCTTCCCAGCTACCTTCTTCTTCGATGACCAATGCCTCCTACATCCTTGTCCTTCTTCCCCCACCTTTGATGTTCCTTTTAAATAAGGCAGGGAGCAAGACACAAAATACAGCAATTAAATTTCCACCTAACACTAAAACCAGGCAATTCACTGTGACAAAGCATGTGAAGCAGTTTCAACTCTCCAACTTCTCCCCCATCTCTTCTTGTTTTCCTGCAAGGGGCAGCCAGCCAAGCATATGGTGTTTATATGCTGATAAAGAAATGTTGTGAGTTGTATATTCTACCTTTTTAGGAAGGTCATACTGCAGGCTAGGTCCTAATAGCTACATAAGGTCTCTGCAGCAGCAACATTTACAGTAAAATGAGTGCTGTTGCTGAGGAAAGGAGCAGGGATGGACTTCTAACATCTTCTCACACCCAAGAGACGTTGGAGCTGTGGCTGATACCTTTTCTTCTCAAGCTAAGTAAGGTCTGATTTTCATGCACACACCACTCAGGAGCGCCCTCATTTTCAAATTAAAACCTTTCCAGACAATAGTATTAGTAAAGCAGCTGTATACAATGCTGGGTGTGGAAAGCTGCACACTGATGCTAATTATATGAGCCTTCAACTTTTCAATTATGTCATGATGACCTTTTAAAAATCATTTGTTGACTGGAAAAATTATGGAGAGCTGGTTGAACCTGACTGCACCAAGATGCCACTGCAGTGCTAGTAACTAAACCATATTCTGTATTCAAGGAATGAGCTGTTTAAATAGGAAAGTAATTATGACATTAAAATGCCAAAGAAGAAAAAAAAGTCATAAATTGAATTTGTCACTGTGTGGGATAACCCAAGGATAAAGTGAGTTCCTGGCATAACACAAGTTTCTCTTGGAAATACAAAGTGTTTAATCTCAAAAGCAACATTACAATTGGGCACTGTGCGGTCCCTTCTTTAGCAAAACATGTGCAGCGTTTGCGCTGGGATTGCTTGTCAGATATTTATTTTTTTTTGGCTGTGGCAGGTTGATAAATGCAGATGCCTGCACCCTTCCAAGCATTATTAAGCATGTCACATTAATTGCATAAAGCCATTTTGCTCTGCTCAGCAAGTCAGACTTCTATATATATATCTAGGAAAAATAATGTAGGCATGCGGTCAGAAAAACAGCTGTCATTCAGGCTCCTCTTCTACCACCAAAACAACGGCTAACCCAAACCTGCACGGCTATGTAAAGTACGGCAGTTTCAGCTGTGCTGTGAGCTGCAGAACATACCAACATGTCCCCATGAAATCTCTGAGTAAACAAAAGCATTGCTCCTAAGCATCTTTCACAGATACAGCAACTGCTCAAGACTTCTTTCTGAAACCAGACACGTCAGGAACCAGGGCCAGGCCGTGAATGCAGAAAAGTGCATTGATACACCACAGCAGAGACCAGGAAGGTGGGAAAAAAATGGGTTGAAAATCCCTGCAGCGCTGCCATCCCCAAGGCACAGAACTGGAAAGAATGCACAATAGCCTAAAAAGAGAGCATTTCCAGTTTATCTGCGCAGGTGAGCAAAGGAAATATCATGAAGACCTGAAGCAAACCACAAACCCCCCTACCCCACAGGAAAGAACAAAAATGTCTACATTCTGCTCCTTCAAGAAGTCTGGAGGAGGTAAGTGCAAGGCTAGCAGAACCACGGTACACAAGACTTGGAGACAAAGGGGTGCACGTGAGCTGCTTCTCCTTTCACCCTATTTCCTTCCAGAGGTCACTGGGCTGGGCAAAGCAGTCAGGGAAAGACTCTGCCCGACAATCTTCTTTCAGCTAAATGCATGGTGAAACCTCCTTCAGCTCACAGGGAGGAACTGAAACAACCTCACTCAACTGAGATCAGTCTTCAGGCCAGAAATGGGAGCTGCTTCAAGACAACATGAACCTCCACATCACAGTTTACCCAAGAGACTGGTTCAGCTCTTCATGTGAAGAAAGGGGAGAACAAGTATGCTTTCAGGACTCACAAGTATTCACAGCCCTTCAGAAATGCCCACAGAAAGGCACTATTTTATCTCCCAGTTGCCAAAGCAAAGCTGTAACTCAGAACTTCATTCTACTGCTGATGAACTTTTTGCCTCTTATCTTTTTGTCTGCAAAGGGATGCATATAGGCTTCAGCTATCAGCAAGCTGAAGCATTTGGCTTGGCTCACAAAGGCTCAGAACACTTCAGTGTACCTTTATCATCTAAGGGATTACACTTAGAGAGCTTCACTATTTAATTTTCACTCACATAATTATTTTAAATCAACACCAAAAAAAAGTATTATCAGGTCATTTGTATTGGGGTTTTCGAATTACATGAGAACAGGACACACACAGTGCTTTGTGTGTATTTACAAAGACTTCTCCAGAGGAAACTATTTGCTACAAAGCTCTGAAGTGAACATCAACATTACCTAAATTAATATGCAGAAGACTTGGTTCACAATGGCATTTCTCCAGCAAATGGTGAACGAGGTTGGGATTCTATTTTTAATGTCCTTTTCCTCGCACTGGAAAACACTGCCTACTCCGTGGAACTTGTGTATCAGGAAGTTGCATTTGTTCCTTCATCAGTTAAAAAAAAAACCATTTGTGTCCCAATGTTAAGATGCTGAGACTAGATTTTCTGCAGGACTTCTACTTAATGGTGAGATTATTAGCTACAATTGTAGATTTTTACTTTTTAAACAATCATTACTTCACTCATGTAATCGGAGCATCTCACCACATCTGCTCTCTTGAGGGGATCACTGCAAAATACAGTCAAACCATTTGTTCTCCTGAGCTGCAGTCCATACCCAGGCCCTAGAGCTGCAGGAATTAGCGGGGAAGCAGGGAGGGCGTGGTAGCTTTTCCACCGGGAATTCCAATCAGATTTCTCCAAATTCAGAGCCTGCTCAACTGGGCAGATCCAGTTGCTTTCCAGCAGCTGGCTATACCAGTGTAAAGTAGCTGAAAGCACTCATGGCAGCAAAGGCATTTCTGTACCCTAATATCTAAGCACTTCAGAATATGTAACACACTTAAACAAGGCAGGAAAGTACAATTATCCCCATTGTAAGAAAAGCAACTTGGGCCCATCAATGGCCACAGTTATGGCTAGCCAAGCTATCTCAAAGTAAAAAAAAAGTTGCAAGAGCATGCAATAAAGCCTAAAAGTGATTTAGTATTTCCTCCCAAACAGGAACTCATCTCTAGCAGAATCAAAGTGAAATCTATCATGCAGGTTGGTAATCCATGCAACACTGCTATAGTGCAATTTGTTCTGGGGATATTCCTTAATTTATCATTCTTTGCATGTCCACTGCCAATGTGGTTTGTCTCATGTGTTCTTAAAACAGAAGGAAGGCTGAGTCTTTTCATACCTGTGTCCTAGTCAGAGAAGTTTCCTTCCCATAACTCTGCATCCAGCCAGTGCAATAAATAAACCCCAGCATACACATCAACATAATCCATCCTGCACATCTCCTCCATCTGCTATCATCTGCCTCTTCCTCACAATGCATTGGTTTGTTCAGAGGAAAACCTGTGACACAAAGGTCCCTGGGTTGTGGAGATCAAGGAGGATATGATTGAGCAGCTTCACCTGAAACTCTGTAAGATTATTTCCAGACTCAGCAAGAGCAAGAAGGTGACTGGGAATAGCCAGCATGGGTATACCAAAAGCAAATAATGCCTGACCAGCCTGAGCTGTGATGAAAAGGCTGGCTATGTAGGTAAGAGGAGACCAGATGGTGTTGTTTCCTTGGATTTAGACTGTGACATGCTTCCCTGTAGCATCCTTATAGTCAAGCAGGAGATAAGAACTGGATGTGTGGGATCTGAAAGAGATAACGACTGGGCATGTGGGATCCACAACAGAGCAAGGAAAAAGCAGGAACACAGTGTATCTTCCAGACCCAATTTTCTCGACATTACTATTTCTGAGGTAACAGGAAACCTTATGGCACAATAAACTTTGGCCTGAATCTGAAGTTTTAATACACGAAAGCTGGCAGGTTTTGCTACTCTTTGGGAGAGAGCTTCCAGATGCAGAAGGCTGTGCTCATTCCAGTGATTATTTTTAGATGATTACCAATGTCCATCTGAGCACAGCAATGTACCCTGCTTTCAGACCACACTGAAGTACAAGCATACTTCATTCAGTCCTAATATTTCAATTATACATCTGCCCACCATGTTCTGAGTACCAGGGCTCTCTACACTGATTTGTAATGATGTTGTTGAAGTCCACTGGTCTTACCAGCTATTACCCTGCAACATACATATTAGGTCTTCCATAATTGTGCTAAAAACTGTAATGCATCCATGTCTTTATAAACACATATTTCCTGGCCCAGAACTTGGCTTCGGTATTACATTTTTGACAGTTTATGTTTATGGTTTTAGCAGCTTATTCTAGCATTTGAGAACTTCTCATATTTCTAGTTTATACTTGTAAAAAAAAAAAAAAAATCCCATACTCTGCCACAATAGAACCACCTCTATATAATTCCCTTTATTAGGGGATAGTGTAAAAACCATTCAGATCTGTTTTTTTTTTCTTTCTACTTACTCCTTCTCGCCCTCTGTGCTTGCAGCTTCACGTAGTTAAAGCTTAAAAATTCAATATTCAAAAAAAGTCACGATTTGCACGCATTGACCCATTTTGAAATTATTTGATCAACCTGCTTTCAGCACTGACCTGCCAAAATCCAACTTTTACTTGCTTTTTTAACATCCCACAAAAAGTGTACTTGCAGCGCATGGGCCTGGGTGCAGGTAGGGGAGGGAAAAGAATGTTCCAGGAGGCAATGGAAAAATTATTCACAAGGGCAAAGGAGCGAACCAGGCGTCAGGCAGGGCTGTGCAGGATGGAGGGTTTCTCGCCCACCCTTCAGGGTGCATCCCTGGGCCTCGTTCCCTGGTCTTTCCTGCCCCGCTAGCCAGCTCTACCCTTTGTGCACCCCAGGGTGCTGGGTTTGAATAACACCAGGCCTTTGGCGAATCAAATTTACACCGTGGTGGCCCTCTGCCCACCAGCCCGCCACCGCAGGCTGGGACAGCAAGGCTTGTTCCACGTTAAGGAAGCTTTCCAGCTCTTGGTCTCCCTGTCCTCTCTTCCCTTGCCTGCCAAGGGGCCAGACAGGGCAGGATAAGCCAGGCCTGGCACTGCCTGTCCTCTTGTGCTTTGGCCGGCATGTGTGGGCTCTCCTCCAGAGGTCACCAGCCATTGCCCTTCCAGCACTCCCCCCAGCCGGCCGGCCCTGGCTCCCTGCCCAGATTAAACCCAATAAAACCCGGGCGGGATGCCATGGGGCCCGCCAGTCCCTGGCCTGCGCAGTGGCCTCCATGGCTGCGAGCACAGCTGGGTACGTGTGTGCGTGTGCGTAAGGGTCTGTACATACATGCATGTGCATCCATGTGTGGCTGCACACACACCGTGTATCAGCATGCGTGCACATATATGTGCATGTGTATAAGGTGTGCATTTCCATGCACATAAGGCAAGGGCACCTGCGTATGCACATGGGCATGTGCAACCCTGCAATGTGCCTCCTACACACGTGTGCTTCTGTGTATGTCCCAGGGCATGTGTGCCTGCGTGTGTGTGCATATGTGTGCCCCTCAACCAACACGTGTACGTGCGCATCTGTGTCTGTGTGTGTATGTATGTATATGTCTGCATATGTCTGTATGTGTGTTTATATGCGTGCATATGTACAGATGTGCACCTGTCACCCTGCAAATGTTCGTGTGCATCATGTCTGTGTGTGTGTGTGTGCATTATGTGTGCGTATGTCCGTATGTGCGTTTATGTGTGTGCCTATGTGCGCCTGTCAACCTGCACATGTATGTGCGTGCATGTGCGTGTATGTCTGCATATGCCTCTATGTGCGTGTAGTGTGTATGCACGTGGGTATGCGTCTGCATACCTACGCGTGTGCATGTTCGTCTGTGTGCACGCACGCACG
>VWZF01002844.1:2260664-2353031 GCA_013396755.1 Sclerurus mexicanus
GAGGGGAGGGAGCCGCGAGGGAGGCGGCCCTGCCCGCTCCCCGCCGCCGGGGTGGGGAAGGCGGCGGCCCCGGGGTCCTGTCCCTGTCCGTGTGAGACACGGGCGTGCGGGGCCGCCCCGGCGCTCCGGGAGCGGGAAGGCCGGGCGAGCGGGTGGCTCCGGCTGCTCCCGCCCCCAGAGGCACCGGGCTCGCCGGGCGACCTTGGGTGAACCCGGCGTGCCCTGCCTCGGTTCCCCGCGCCGGGGGCTGCTCGGCGGGGCTGGTGCCTTCGGCGTGGGGGGTGCTGCGGGGGTCCCTGCTTGGTGTGCGAGGCCTGCCCCGCAGAGTGCGGCTGTTCCCTTGCTCGTGGCATCCCCTTGCCCAGGCTGAAGAGTTGGGTCTGCTCACCTGTGAGCAGGCAGCCGTGCTGGTGCGCGTGATCGGTCGCTCCTGACTGCGGGGCTTCCTGGGCTTCAGGTTTTAAACACGATTTCTTTTAAAGAGTGTTATCGGTGACTTTCGGTTCGTAAATCAGATGTCTAAGACGATGTGTTGTGGTCGCTCAGAAGTTACTACTGCTTAGGAAACAAAACATGTTCCACAACTCTCCTTTAAGTGGCAGGAACCTGTAATCTGTGGATTTGCAGTTACTCCTTTTTTTTCTTCAGTTAATGGAAATACTAGTTTATGTTTCCTTCTGTCTAACGTGTCTGATGTTCTAACTCTGAGACAAAGCATGTGTCTTACACATCAGTTCAGGGATGGTCCCTCTGTCTGTATGGAAACTTACCTGCCTCAGCAGAAATCTGCAAACCTGAGACCCTGTGAGAAACTGGCTTCTCGGATTGGATTTACCGTGCCTCTTGCACATCTAGCAAAAAGTTTCTCAGTGGAAAATCGTACCTGATTTTAGCTTTGATTTCGTAAGAAAATAAGAGCTATGTGATTGTATTGTCAGTTTCTTTCTTTTTTTTTTCTTTTTTTTTTTGACTGGTTTGAAAGGGAGAGGTCTAAAAGATAAGATTAAGTTCCTAATTCATGCAAATAGCATCCAGTTAGAGATTCCCTACACTCTCTAAGTTGTTAGACATCTGTGACTGGGGGGGAAAACAATGGAGATGTGAGAAGTACCTCCTGATAAGAATGAAAACTGCTGGAAAATGGGCGTTATAGTTTTCACTAACTGCTTGGTTTGGATGGTGGTACTGAATACTCTGTGCCTTTCCATTGTGGAAATAGTTTAAGTAGTTTTGAGAAGTTTGAAAACATGGTAAAACTCAGTTTAATGAGTGTGTTGAATTAAAAATAAGAAATGTGCATTGTTAAATTTCTGTGGATATGTGAAGAAAACTATGACTTATGTTTGTCTTTTAAAACAGATGCAGCTTGCAGTGCTTACGACTTGTTTTCCTAACAGTAATATTCTGTTAACGCAATACAGAAAAACATTCAAAGAAAACCTAGTCCACTGCTTAGGTTTACAAAACGGAAAAATACCTTTAATTGAAATTATTTCTGTGCAGTATTACAGATGCTTCTTCTCTCTTTTACAAATACCTTCCATTCCACTCTGAATGTTTGCTATTTAATGTGGTATCTTTCCTACTGGAATTAATAAGTTCATTTTGTTTATCAGAGTTGTTTGCTATTTCTCCTTATTGGAGTATCCTGAATCTCTCTCAAGAATTCAGAAATAAAAGCACCAAGCTAGATGGCAAAATCAGCGGTTGATTTGTTTGGGTTCATTTTGGGGTATTGTTCTGTGACTGTGTAAAAAAGTCAGGCTTGAAAAAGCAGAGACTTTTTCACAGCAGTGTGTTTCAAACCCCGGATATCTTAGTCCAGGTCCTCTTCAGAACTCTAAAGTTGTATGGGTTTGATTCTTTTTTTTTAATAGCAAACAAAACTTTTGGTATTTTTTTTTAATTGCTGCTGTTGCTTAAAAACATGTAAACAATGATTCTTTTGTGAATGGAATTTAAAATTGGGTGTCTGCGTTAAATACATGCAGGGATATTCTCAGTCTGTTAGAGCACCTTGAGATTGAACCTGTTCTGATTGACTTGAGAAAATAAAATAGGTCCTTTATCATATCACTTACTTCTCTTTCAAAAGTATGAAATGACATATGTACCACAGTATAAAATCATGTGTTTTTCTTTATGATTATGTCCCTTTTTGATGTGTTCTTCACCAGTTCTCTGAATTCACAGATTCTACTTAACCAAATAAATAACGGGGGTAGAAATATCTTTGAGTTGAGTTTTAAGTAATAAACACGTTTAACTGTGAACATGTTTAACCATTTAACATTTTTATAAACAATAATTAGCCTAATACATGATATGACACATGATAGAATTAATTTAGTGATTTACATTTTTGTAAATATGCATCATCTTAATTTTTGTTATGCAGGAAAGAATTTTTTTTCCCTCTGCCACTTTTAGTTTCGGTTTACTTAGTGATTGTCCAGAGAGAATTCATCATTTTCAAGCACAGGAAATGTCTTTCTCCTTCCCCACACCAGCGTATTCATATACCTGAAGAAAAAAGCCACTAATTCTTAAAAATAGAAAATGCAATTGAGGGAAAAGGGGACAGAATTCATAAAGTATCTAGGCATATATCTCATTTCCAGCATCAGTCCTCATTTCTGGTACTGTGGGCCAAGTCTTCACTCTAATTAATGAGTTGATATTGATTTTTAAACAATGGAGGTGTGTTTTACAATTTTTTTTTAAGTATCCAGTATGTTTAAGGTAGTTTTATAGTTCTACAGGGAAGCAGTGTTGAAAAGTTTTCTGTCATTAATCAAATTCTGATTTGTACATGGAAGGAGAGGGTTAATACGTGTGCTGTCCGGGTCTGTAATGAAAAAAATCTAGAGTATGTTGTTTGCTTTAAAAAAAAAAAAATTACTCCTTCCCCCCCTCCCAGAAGTTTGCTGTAAGCTTTGCTAAATAGTTGGTTCCCGGAGACAACAACAGTGAGCAAATCTCATGTTTGAAGTTAATTTTGTCAGCTTAAATACTTTGACCTCAACGTTTACTGCATGAACTTCTTGTAGTTGCAGGCAGTGCCTGACAGCCTCATAAGGCTGTGTTGCCCATGAATACAAGTTTGGAAAGAAGCTCATTTGTGTGAATAGTGATGTGTGTAACATATCTGGCTGGTTAGCAGAAAGTCAGAAAATATAGTCTGAAGGTAACATTTTGTAACGAAGCAACACTTCAGTAGCTACTCCAGCTGGTGACACATTTCTTCAGGAAAATAGTCTCACAGAGGAAATATGAAAAAGAAAATCAAATAATGTTGAGGTCTAGGTTTGGCAGTGTAACATGTGACTAAATAGCACTTTAAATTGCTATTTTTGAATAGTTCCACCTTCTTGTGGTTAGGAGTGACAGAACTTATTGACAAAATAACTTACTGGGTGCAAGATTACATTTATAAATTCAATATTACCATGGTGTTCTGTCTCAGAAATACTCTTATGAATGAATCTCTTAAAGGAAGTATTAACTACTTCTTACTTACTTTAATAGGTTGAGCCTGCTTCCCTGTATTATGCAAACTGATGAATGGAGGAAAGGGGTAAAAGTCAGTCTTTACCGATACTCTTTCCATGACCATCCTGCATGGCTCTTTACCCATGTTTTACAGAGTGGTGAAGAATTAGGAGAAGAATTATTGTTCAGCTGAGTGGATCCTAATGGGAGGCTTCCCTCTGGACCCTCACTTCACTGTCTTAGGTAAGAGGGGTGATTTGCTTCATTTGAAGCAACTTGCATTTCCTTGGAACAGAACTGTATGTGTTTTAACAGAAACTTCTGGTTAGCAAAGCAGAGGTTTGAACCTTTTTTTTTCAGTCTGGTGGCTTGAAAAGGGTATTCACAGTATGTAGCTGTCCCAATACTTCTCACTGAAAAGTATTACTGTTTGCATCCATTCAAATAACTTTAAAAACATACTCCATATACTAATATGATTTACTTTTGAGAATCCTGCTTATCTTATGTAGTATGTCAAAAGTGGGACTGTCACCTACAGGTGGATTATAGCAGTTATGATTTAGGACAGACTTCAACTGATGTAGCAGTTGACTGCTTGATATGGAGTACACTACTTTATTTTTCTTTTTTTTTCCATAGTCTTAGAATAGTTTGGGTTGGAAGGGACCTTTAAGTGTCATCTAGTCCAACCCCCCTGCAATAAGCAGGGACATTTTCAACTAGATCAGGTTGCTCAGAGCCTCGTCCAGCTTGACCTTGAATGTTTTCAGGGATGGGGCATCTCCCATCTCTCTGGGCAACCTGTTCCACTATTTTACCACCCTCATTGTAAAAAATTCCTTTCTTATATCTAGTCCTCATCTACCGTCTTTCAGTTAAAAACCATTACTTCTTGTCTTGTAAAAAGTTTGTCCTCATCTTTCTTGTGAGCTCCCCATAAGTGTTGAACGGTTGCAGTCAGGTCACTCCAGATCCTTCTCTTCTCCAGGTTACACAACCCCAACTCTCTCAGCCTTTCCTCATAGTAGAGGTGCTCCGGCACTGTGATCATTTTTGTAGCCCTCCTCTGGACTTGAGTCAACAGGTCCATGCCTTTCCTGTTCTGAGAACTCCAGAACTGGGTGCAATACCCCAGGTGGGGTCTCAGAAGAGTGGAGGAGGGCAGACTCAGCTCCTTAGACCTGCTGGTCCTGCTGCTTTTGATACAGCCCAGGAAGCATTCTGGTCTGCAAGTGCACATTGCCAGGCCATGTCCAGCCTTTCACCTACCAGTATCTCCAAGTCCTTCTCTGCAGAGCTGTCAATTCCCTCCATCCCCTAGCCTGTATTGATACCAGGGGTGGTCCTGACCCAGGTTCAGGACCTTGTACTTGGCTTTGTTGAATGAGGTTTTCATGGACCCACTTCTTGAGCTTGTCCAGGTCCCTCTGGATGGCGTTCCATTCATTAGGTATGTCAGCCACACCACAGAGCTTGGTGTTGTCTGCAGTTTTGCTGAGAGTGCGCTTAATCCCACTGTCTGTCAGTGAAGGTACTAAACAGTGCTGTCTCATTATGAACCCCTGAGGGACACCACCTGTTACCGATGTCCATCTGAACATTCAGCCATTGACCGCTACCCTTTGCATGCAACCATCCAATCAATTCCTTGTCCACCAAGTTGTCCAACCATTAAATCCACATCTCTTCAGTGTAGGGTGAAGGCTGTTGTGGGGTACCATGTCAAAGGCCTTACACAAGTCCGGATAGATGACATCAATAGCCCTTTCCTTGTCCACTGATGCAGTCACTATAATAGAAGGCCACTAGTTTGGTCAGGCAAGACTTACCCTTGGTGAAACCATGCTGGCTGTCTCAAATCACCTCCCTGTCCTCCATATGCCTTCATGTGCAATCCTCGTGTGACAAAATGTCAAAGCTGTGACCTAAATTAACTGAAGACAAAATTTAAGTGTATCAAAAACTATAGGATAGTTTGAAATGCAAAGGGAATTCGATCTTGGTAGGCTGTGCATCATCCAGTAGGATCACAAGCAGAAAATCGTGGAACCTGTATTTGGGTTTTGTAGTTGCGTAACTATCTGGCAACAATTATTCCACATAGTTTGCTTTTCATTGTGGTGTCATATGAGCACTGTGACAGGACTTCTGTCTTGAACTAGCTTCACTCCTAGAACTCTACCTCAGTCGTCTTCTTCATGGAGAAGACCATGGTCTTTGCTTCCTTTGGCAGACTCCTTTTAGGACTTGTTAGTTCTTCCTCGGTAATCATTGCACCAATGAAATTGATTAAATGAGGAGATTAGGATGCCAAACACTCCTCTCCCTTACCTTTAGGAGCTGTGTGCAGAGGAGTCATGAGAGCAATCAATATTGTGTTGCCAAGCTTGCACGGTGCTGAGAGATGCCAGGCTTGTCCAGGCAGCCAGGCTCTGGCACTGCTTGTGTGCTCCTGCTCTGGTATGCTCTGTGGGACCCAGGCTGGAGCAGCTGCAGTTCAGCAGGCTTGGGATGTTAGAGGGTGGTGGAGTGGCTCTTAAAGGAGCTGAACTTCTAAAATGGGATGTAAGGCAAAATACTTCAAGAAAAACTATCATAGATGTAGATGAGTTTTTCTTTTGCCTTATGGTTACTCGTGTTTTAGCTCACTGTTTTAATGCTTAAAATATTTTTATTTTACAGTGTAGTATTTTTCATTTTCTTAAAAGGAATAAAAAACTTTTGCCAAGCTGAATAATACTGAAGAGGTCTATCACTACCTCAGAATTTCTGTTTCCAATACAATTT
Organism: Sclerurus mexicanus; assembly: GCA_013396755.1. NCBI lineage: Eukaryota > Metazoa > Chordata > Aves > Passeriformes > Furnariidae > Sclerurus > Sclerurus mexicanus. Next base: position 2,266,947 of record VWZF01002844.1, read on the forward strand.
TTCATCTTTCTCATTTGTAAAGCCATATTCAGATAATGATTGCTTTTTCTTTTCATAGTGAAATTTCATGTCCAAAGTCTTAGTGATGAATATTATGGTTTACTATGTGTATACACCCTATTTTATTTTTAGAAAGTCCAAAGTATACTAGTGTACATTGACTGAGTAGCAAAACCTAGGCATGTTTCAGCTGTTATAGCAAAACTTGCTTATTGTATATAATTGAAATACATACTTAAAGAGTCCATACAACCTGCAAATCCTGTCAGAATTCAAGGACAAGGCAATTCCTGAGAGTGTATATCACTTCTGTGAAACACTGGTGTTTCTTGATTGCAAAGGTTGAGCCCTTTACATACTAAGGTTCTGATAGATACTCCACTTGCATGATTCCTATAACCTGAATACCTTATTGAAAGAGGGATGTTTGTGAATACTTGTTTTTCATTTCGCTAATGTGATATTGGTTAAATTTTATTTTGGTTAATGTTAAGAATGTCAGTTGTGGAAGAAAATTATTCTTGATTGAACTTAAATATTTGAAATGGTGTTAGAAAATCTATAACACTAGGTAAAATACCTGTCATTTTCTTTATGGTAGTGCTCTCAGAATTTTTTGCCTCTGTTCCTGTTCTATGACAGTTATTGAAAAAAACAGACAAATACAATGACCCAAAAACACAAGTGGAAAATACCATTTAGCACCTGATAGGGGTTATTTTGTGATGTCTTTTATCAAGCCAGACATGAGACTTGAAAAGTATTTTTTGTAATTTATAGTTAATTTTTAAAATAATTGCAATTCTCTATAGTACAGTGTAGTTAACTCAGTAGTTTACAGTCTGTGTTAATATAATCCAGTGTGCCTTGAAGTTTCTTTTTCTTAGTGAAAATGTATGACATAGTTGTAAACAAGCAACTCTTTTGGCTTTGGTCATGTGACGGATCAAGATTGTTTTTTTTAATGTTGAGTGGAAGCAATAGTGTTGCCAAGCTTTTAGTCACGTTGGCCATTTGCATTTCTTTTTAGGCAGGTGTGGCTTAGTGCTAATTAAGAAGTATTCTAAAGGTGAATGTGAAAGCATATCTGACTTCATGAAATCACTTTCATTCCTTTTAGACAAGCATTAGAGGTCCTCATTTCATTTGGTTGTTGGTTATACAACCTTTGAGCAAATGTTTTTAGTAGACTGCTGGGCTCTGTTCTGCCTTCTTGGTAAATGGTGGGAAGGGGCTGAAGAAGGAGAACTGGAAGTCCAGGAACTTCAGTTTTGTGTTGCTGGAATTATTAGCTCTTCTGCTAACTGCGAGTTATTATGCAAATCTCATGTCTACACCTCCTCCTTTGTGGTCTTGTTTGGTCTATCAATTGTACTGTCCTGTACTACTCCATAATTTCATTTATGTTGGGAACCATTGTTTTCTTTTCTCATATTGCTGGGCAATATTCATAAGATCCCTGATAGATGTATTTGTGATACTTTTTTCATGCTGTACTTGGTGTTCTTCTCCTACTCTGTGCATACCGAAAATTGGTGCTTTTGTACCTTAAAGGAGAATGAGAGAATTTTGTACAGATGACACTGCTCAGTGTCTGTACAGGAACAAATACATACATTGAAGTTTAAGATGAAAGTCCTGCTATGCAAGGTGTGAAAATATTGGTCACATTTGTCAGAATACTTTTACCTGAATTTGTCTAATGGAGTCACTGTAAATGAAGAATTATTCTTCAGTAGAATATAAGGTTTTCTGGATTTCTGCTGTTGATGTGGACTCCAAGTGTCACCTCTGAACAGGAAAATGATCAGTTACTGTTTCATATTGTTCAGATAAAATTTTCCTTTTTTTCTTCTGAATGGCAGTAAAGTTTTAGTGACACAGTTGTGTATCATTAACTTGTTAATTCTAACTCTGCAGAAAGTTACCTAATTATTAGAATTGTGTGTCAAAATAACATTCTTGTTTCATTAAACAGGTAGGGTGCCTTGTATAATTTTTTTTTTTAAATACAAAAAATTGGGTACAAACTCTTTGTGCTTAGAGCTTTACTGGCAAGACTGTTGGTCCAGGATCACCCCATTTTACTTCCCTGATAAAGAATTGGGCCCTTGGCTCTAGATGAGCTCAGTGTGGTTTGACATCTTTTAAAGTAAACCTGAACCTACTCTTAAAATAAACAGATGAGGGTTTCCTTCATAGGAACTGTGGTCTGTGTTGGAGATCAAGCTAAATCAGCTGCGCTGGATTTGTTTGCTCTTAATAGAGGTTTTAAACCAAGAAATTATGTATTAAAACTTCATAGCATTGAAAATGTGATACTCTGTGCCAAATGACTAACTTTTTGGAAAGTAATGGCTAGATTTCATAGAATCAGGGAATTGTTTGGGTTGGAAGGGACCTTAAAGATCCTCTCATTCAAAAATCCCCCTGCCATGGGCAGGAACACCTTCCAGCAGATCAGGTTACAGAGAGATGCATCCAGCCTGGCCTTCAACACCTTCACGGATGGGGAGTCCATGACTTCTTTAGTTATATGCCTATATGCCTGTTTCTGTTGCTTTTTCTCCTGAAATTGATTGTGCTTTTAGGTGTTTGTTGAAAATGTTTGGAGTAGGTTTTAGTCATGTGTCCCCCTGGTTAATTATGATTTCCCGAAAGTGAGGAATTTATAAAAAAGCTTATTGAACTCTGGCAGTTTTATGCGTGCAGAACAAAGATTTAGTTCTGTCTGTGACTTCTTTTGCGTGTTTTTGTTTGTTTGTTGTTTTTTTAATTGTAAAAGGCAGTTGTTAGGAAAAAAAAATGGGGTTGGCAAGGAGAAAGGAAATGGGTATTTCTAATGAGCTGAATGAATGGAATTGTAAAACTCTATTGTATTGCTCCAGGGGAAAGAATAGGGAACATAGTGTGTATGAACTTTCTGCTTTTTTAGTTTCTCTAACATAATAACTGTTTTTTGTTGTGGAGTTTTTTATAGGAAGTATGATTTTAGTTTGGAAAGTTATGTAGTTTAGTTTTAGGTAATCCTGTGAGTAGCAGTTAGTGCAGTGATCCTTGTAGATCCCTTCCAACTTGATATATTCTATGATTCTGTGTTTCCTTTAGTTGCAGACTTGTGAAAAATCAAATAGCCATTCTTGAATGTATTGTCGTATTGAGCTTCAGATTGATATGGAGCATGGTGCAAAAACTGAATTGTAATGTTTTGCATTATAGGTACACGAACTGTAGAAGTCCATTTTAGAATTTGAAAGAGCAAGATTCTGCAGCTTTTGAAAGATATGGTATGTTTTATATATTCACTTATATTCTTTGTATTCTAGTAATTGTAAAAGCAAATAGTTACTCTTCCCTGATTTACGAAAAAAAAAAAAGCTGAAAATAAATTCGGGAAGAAAAATGCATTCATTTTCCCTTTATTTTTTGATGAAGATAACTATTACTTAGTCATAGTTCTCTGTAAAGCTGAGTTAGTTGAGTTTTCTTGGAGGAAATTAATACTGGTGATGTAACATTGATGAATTCCCTTGTTATTTAACATGCTCAGGATCATGCTGCTACCATCCATTTATTTCTCCATGGATTGGTTGAGAATTGGTGTGTTTCTGAAAGCTATGTGGGTTGTTTTTATTTGCTGCTGAGCATATTTATAGTGAGGCTTGTACACCCTTTAGGTAGGACTTAAAAAGTAAATTTAGAACTACACAATCATCACTGTAAGTCAAATTTACAGATAGGAATGCTGTGAAATGCAGAAATATAATCTTTATTAGCAGTGTTAACATAAACCCATGGCATCGCTTTTTGTCTAGGCTCTTACATGTGCAGCCAGCTTAAAAGTATGTACATGTATTGCAGCAAGGTTGGAACTTGAACTTGTAGTTATTTTAATTTTCAATTCCTTACTTTCTTCTGGTGTAGTTCTGTGGAGATCCCTGGTATTCCTATGTACCCGGAGATGCACCACTTTGCAGTGTCTTTCAAGTCTTGTAGTTCTGCTGCTTGGTACATAGAGAATTTTTGAAACGTTTTGCATCACTGCATTCAGAAAAGCAGATGTTGTTTAAGTGAATTTTTCTATCATATTAAATAGGTCTTTTAATGTGTACATAAGATTGTATGTAGTTACTTAAACAACACATTCTAAGCTATGTGTGTGCTTTGTCTTTTAACCACTTAAAATGTGGAGAAGAGTTCAGTAACTGCCAGTACGTGTTTTCTGTGCCATGGGTTTATGTCTGGATTTTTCTTTTTAAGATAATTAACATAGAAATGTACTTAAAGTTTTGAAGTCTCAAATTTTCAGAAAAGTTTTTGGGTGTCTTTTTAAGTTGTGCTTTGTAGGAAGCTGTAGACAGGTGCTAATAAAATAAATTCTAAGCTGCAACTTTAGCTGTAGTGTGTACTAATTAAAAATTGTAAACCTCTCAAAAAACTACAATGTTACATTATCACAATCCAGATGTTCCTGAGAGAATTGTGTAGATTGGTCCTTTACTCTAGCAGGCATCTGGCAGGTAGTGTATATTCATTTTTGCACCCACAGCACCACTGGGACCACCCACCTGCTTCTTGCTCTCCAGTTTCAATATAAGTTGTGTGTATGATGGCTCTTCTTCAAACCTAAGCCATTATTTCTTTATTGCCATTATTCCTGCTGGCTGCTTTTTTCTGGATGTTTAACTGCTTGCCACTGTATGTATGCGTAGAGTCTTTGTAATGATATGTGCTTCATAAATTGATGAAGAATTCCCATCTAATCCCCTACAAATGGTGAGTAATGAATACTACTGGACCATCAGAAAAGCTGAATGTCATGCTGTAGAATTGCATGCTTGCTTGGTCATAATATAAACAAACATGCTGGTGATGCTGAGGACTTGGTGAACAGAAAGGTGCTTTACATAGAAGGCAGCATGAAAGTTGGGTGGCAAAAGAAATCAAAATAACAGAGCATAAGCAAAAGGACAGACAGAAGCTGAAGCAAAGCTCTAGAACTGATTGGAAGATGACTGAATTTGATACCTAGAAGTACTAGATGATATTTAAATAGATGATTGGATTTCACCTACTGATATTGGAGGGGCTTTCTATTCATAACTGTGCATCATTTTGGAGGGACCCTGAAGTGACAGGTATAACTGAAATAGAAACAAATGGTTCTGCTGCAAAATAATTAGGAGTGTGTGTAGTGGAAGAAAAATCAACTGTGATCTAAGTGAAAATGCAGAAGCTGAAGATAATTTTGTCTTTCCTTCTTTTACAAAGGTGAATAAAATACATATGTGTTCTTACTAAAATATCAAACCAAAACCAAATGTTGAAGGCAAAATCTCGGGTCCAGAGTTGCAGGGGCAGTTGTAGAAAATGGGAATAACACATAAGCCTTTAACTTTGTTTTGAGGGGAGGGAATGGGAGCAAACAGATATTTTTCTGTTGCTCTGTGGTTTGTGGATATCCTGATTTAACAACTAAACACCGTGCAGCCACTCTCTTAACCCCCAGCAGTGGGATGTGAAAGAGAATGAGAAGAGAGAACTTGTGGGTTTAGATAAAGACCATTTAGTAGGTAAAGCAAAACAAGGAGTTTGTTCACCACTTCCCATGGACAGGCAGATGTTCTGTCATCTCCAGGAAAACAGGGCTCCATCACATGTAACATTTACTTGAGAAGAGAAATGCAGTCACTCTGAACATTATTCCCTTTCCTTCTCCTTCCCCCATCATTATATGCTGAGGATGACACCATATGATAGGGAATCTCTCTTTGGTTAGTTGGGCTTAGCTGTCATGGCTGTGTCCCCTTCCAACTCCTTTTGCACCCCCAGCCTGCTTGTGAGTAGGGTGAAGAGCAGAAAAGGACTCAACTCTCTGCAAACACTGCTCAGCAATAACAAAAACATCCCTGTGTTACCTGTGCTGTTCTCAGCACCAATCCAAAACACAGCACCCTGCTAGTTACTGTGAAGAAAATACTCTACCCCAGCCAAAACCAGCACAGTGGAGTATTGATATCGAGGCAGACTAAGTATACAGATGCCATAGGATGGAGCTTTTATATAAATCTGTGTTTGATCTCTTTGCATTGAGATTCACAAAATTCTACTTTTAATAAACTCAGCAACTTGTGTTTTTACTGAAGTGTAAATTCCAGAATGGCGCCAACTTTAATTCGAAGATAGTGGAAAATTCAGATCCCCACCCCAAATAATTTCTTCTAGTTTTAATTGTTCTCATTATCCTGCACGCTTGTGTTCTTACTTTAATTTGAATTTGTCAGCCTTCAGTTCCTAGTCATGGGGTGTTTATATGTTTTCTTTTAATTGGAAGATTTTTGTGTATTCTTTCTGTGCTATGAGAAGACTTCGTTTCTTCCAGTATCCATATTGATTAGCTTTGAACTCTTTTCACTGTCTAATTGCATGGCATTTTATTCTGTCTTTGTGGCTCTTTTCTACTACTTCTGAAGCTCTTTTGAAGAATATTGAATAACTGGAGATCTGGGCTCCAGTTTTGAAGATGTCTGAAAGTACTTTGTGCAGATGAGCAGGGACTTTTCCATGAACCCTTCATGAGTCATATCGGTCATTCTTCTTACAATATTTGGAGCACGTGAGCATTTGCTCAACAGTTGTGACTGCCTTAGTCGCTTCAGGTTGGCATTTTCCAGGATAGAGCCCAATTCTTTTGTTCTTCTAACTCTAATGTGATTTTGCATTTGTTGTTATTAGTTGAATTGTTTGGTTTACCGTCAAGTGGAGAAAAAAAATCATATAGATGCCTTATTACTGTTTGGTTGAGGTTTTTTGTGGCTCCATTAGGATTTATATGATCATTTTATTTTACTGTAGGATTAATAATTTGACCTACTACTTAGATGCATAGGAAAACTTCTGGAATCTTGTGTCTTTTTATGGTTTGTGTTGGAAGGCAACAAAAGTACTTTGTTTCCAACCTTAACAAGAAATTAAGGCTTAAACCTTCCTATTACATTATTTATTTATTTTTTCTCTGCAGATGACATTAAGATTGAACTTAGATATTGGGTAAATATTCTCCAGGACACTTGAATAAATCTCAAGTTATAAAAGGTCAGCTTTCCTATTAGTTGTCAGTTCCTTACTGTATAGATGATGACTGTTCTATTGTGGTACTCAGTCACTCAGGGAACATGCAAAATTCCTTCTTGGGGGATTCAGAGAGATTCCTCAGAAAACATACAAAAGAAATCTTTAGTGGTATCTTCTTGTGAGAGATGGTTATATTTAATTAAGCAACTCGCATTCTCGTGCTGGAAGATAAGGTAGGTCATGGCACTTCTTTGTACAGGTGAATCACCCCCATTTTCGACATAGATCAAAAAGAGAATAATAGAAAATATTTTGGATCAAAGGTTACTTGGATAGCTACTTAAAAGTCTTTTGTAAAGGAAACCTAAATTCTTACCAGTGCCACCTCCCAGGGTGCCCATCTTTTAATAAGGTCAATAAGAAGTTATAGTATAGAAAAGTGTTCCTTCTCTAAGGGATCTTCCTAGACTCAGGTACTGTGTGCCAGTTGCCAGACTGCTGTGCTTTCACAGAAAATGAACATCAAATAACCCAGGGAAAGTAATAGGCTTAGGAAATCCATGTAAGTAACCATTTTCAATGTAGTGATTTGTACCTGGAAGTTATTAGTCTTTGGTTTTGGTTACTGACAAATAAGAACTTAAAAACTTTATGGTGTGGCTTCTGGTTCTGTATCTTGCGGCTAGGGACCTCCTCTTGGCTCGTGTTAGTGATTGCACTTTCAAGATTAAACAAAATATGCAACCAAGTTGCTTTTAGCCCCTTTCGATGCATCTGAACTTGCTTCCTGACATCTTGTTCTTTTACATGTTTATTATTTATTTCCTCCCTCTTCTTGAGTTGATAGGAACATTCTTTTCAGAAAATACTCACCTATGCTACCTTGGAGAAATTGGTCTTGTTCCAGATCACTGCATAGACGTTATTTATCCTCTTCCCTCTCAATGATGGTGAGTCCAACACACATCAGGTTCTTCATGTATGTGGTTTGGAGACCCGGATCTTGTGCATTGTCTTTCTAATTGCAGTAGAGGTTGTTGCAGTCCTAGTTGATTCTACCCCTCCTAAAAAGTCACTAGGCAGATATAGCCTGCCCAGTCCCAAGGAGCCTAGCAGCCATCTTGGGTTTTTTGGACATACCCCACAGGCACAAACTTAGTTTGATACCTACAGCTGCTCTATGTGGCTGAATACATAAACTGTAAGCCATGCTGATCATATTAGTGAAGATCAGTGAAATTCCTTTGAGTAATAAGAACAACTCTCTGCTCGGGGACTGCTGTTTCTACCCTCTAAAAGGTAAGTTAGAAACACGGGGTTTTTTGTAAGGGAATTGCTGTGACAAAAAAGCAGTTGGTTTAGGTCAGTTTCCTGTTCTTCATAATACTCTTATCCAAGATGTTAATGTATTCATCATTGTGGTTTCCCTTTCCTGATCAAGTAGTGTCCTTTGACTCTCTTACCAGTTGGGTTTTTTTTTTTCTGCCTTGTTTATATCAGGCAGTCAAAATGTCCTTTGTTCAAACTAGTTTCAGAATAAGGCATCTTTGATGCTAGTCTCCTTCACCACCCACCCCATGTTTCAACATGCTGGTCTCTTTGCCAGCAGACACTACTCTACTGATGCATGAATGAGGAAGGGTTTAGAAAAATTAATTCTTTCATCTATGCTAGGGAATTGTTGCCATTCATTTTCTGTCCCACAGGAGAAGCAGGAAGGATAGGTGGGGAAGGTAGGATGAGAAGGAGGTAGAAGGGAAAAATAATTAATTTAGATTTTTGCATCTAAATTGCTGAAAAGTAAGTAGCATGACATTTTTAGACCCCAGTACAGGAAGTCTAGTTTTAAGGTATCATGCAGCAAATCAGAAATGCGGAAACTACCTTAATCTAAGCTCTGTCCCATGATAAACTCAGTTTGTAGATACAAATTTCACAACAAAATTTAGATGAGTTAACTTCAGCTCAGTTTGATTTGTGACAGTTCAGATACTGCCTCTCTTCACAAAACTGCAGTAGATACTGTGTTCGGTGGTGTGGTAAATCTAACAGAGTTGGATCTGTGTCAGGCCTTAGCACAAACTTGTCTTGGCTATGATCGTGGAGCTGCCACCTTAATGTATATTTTTTAACATTCCAAAATCTGGTGGTGTTTGAATCCAGCACCAACATTTCATGTGCCCTTTCAGTGTTGCCAGTCATGTTCATGACTTCTCCCTTACGAAACAGCCTCAGGAAAACCTCGTTTTACTAAGCTTGCTGTCAGCCTGTTGTTCCTACATGCTTGTATTTGAATGGAAGACTGCTGTAATAAGCTTTTGCCCATAGTTTGGGAGATACAGGACAGAATCTAGGTAGGGAGCAATAGATCAGGCACTCTCCAGAACATGAGCTTGTACTTCCCAGTCAGCCCCAGCCAGTGAGGCTTTAGAGATTATAACTCTGTCCTCTGACAAGCATACTAAAAGTTACTTGGGCAGAGTACCAGAAGCAGTGTTAGAATAGGCATCTCTTTCTTTAAAGCTAAGGCTTGCCTGAACGTGGATATTTGCAGTTCTTAAACAATCGGAATGCCATAAGCAGTGTTTTACAGCTTCCTACTTTTGCATCAGCATCTTGTTTTTTGCTTTTCTGTACAGCTGATGGTCAGCAAGTGTTAATTTGAAAATCTTTACCCGATTTGTCCTTTAATGTTGTTACACATGGAACCTTTCCAACTGACTTTTATTTGTTGTACTGTGTTCCTGGCATTGACTCAGTTAAACTTTGACAATTTACACCTGTAAAACATAGGTACTAAAGAACCTCTGTTTTGTTTTGGAGATTTTTGGTAGCCAGCTTCTTTTTTACTTTCCTTACATCAACTGCAGTTGTGTTAAGAACACTCAAAAATTGCTTTTACTAAAACCATTAAATGTCACTTTTTCTATCTCAAAGAGTGTACATGATAAAACTAATATAAGCATCATTCTGAAACCAACACAAATTTCATTCTGTGCGGAGTTTGTGGCAGAATGGCAAATTGTAGAATGACAAAACTCGGCAGCTCTTCTGACAAACTTTAGAAAATTGTGACCCTTGCTTACTGGTTGGTGTTTTCATATCTCTGACAAGTCAACAGATACAAATTAGCATTGAGAATGCTTCATTGCTCATCAAATCTAAGATCTTGCTGAAAAACTTCTAACAGGTTGGACTGAAGCACAAAAGAAGGTGCAGTAAAGAAACAAATGTTTTTTACTGAGACATTTAAAGCTATCTGATGTGCTCACTTAGTATTTGCACCAGATTGTTTTGACTGTGGGTGTTGCAGAGAGCTGCAGGTGTGCCCTCAATAGCTTTGTGCTCCTTGGTTCTGTATGAGGCTTTTGCTGCATGGCAACTGGCACATGTGGGGTTTTCACCTGGGTTACCACAGGAATGAACTTTTCAGAATACCATACAGAGGTCTGTCTTCATAGCTGCTGCTGTTTAGAGAAAGTAAGATAACTTTTTGTTTACTAAATACAATAATAACTGCAATTTTATCAAACCTTTATATTAGCAGAAAGTGAATAAAGCTGTTTGTCATCTGACTTTCCATCAGAGGCCTTTTGTCTTTACAGGCTTTGTCCAGTGCACTTAGGAGTTTGGGTGGGAGAGAAAATGGGATGAACTGAGTGTTGAGGATTATGTTTGGAAATATTTTATCAGTTAACTTTAGGTTAGAGTAGATAATAGCAGTAGGTAAGAGACTAACTGGTTCCTTTTCAGCCATGGAAGTAATCATCTGGGGTGGTCCCAGGGCGCTCTGGGCAGGAGTATTGCTGAGTGATCATTGGCTGCCACCTGCATGACAAAGTAAAGGACCAACCCTTCAATTTATACCAGTGGAGCCTGATCACGGGAAACAATTGACAGGTAAAATACACTTCTGAAAATTTAAGGGAGAGGAGAGAGGACATGTGATAGAAGCAAAGAACCTAAAAGATTTGTCACAGATAGCAAAGGTTGCTCCTCTGAAACTTCTACATAGGTGTAGCTTACTTCATTTTTGAGAGAGGCACACAGCAAAGTGCAGGTTACTTGTTGCTCCCCTGGGAACAAAGCCTTACTAAGAAACAATGTTAATGGAGCGGTGTCATGGAAAGATGTAAAGGAATTTTATTGTAGTTAGAAATAAAAAATTGTATTTACACAGGTGCTTCCAGATCTTTGCTTGTCTTAATGTTAGGTGCTTTCCACTGATTCAAGAGATGGGTTTGGATTTTGATTTTATAGAAAGACTAAAAATAAGTTATTGAATTTCCAAGTTCACCAGTTCATTGTACTGTAGTGAGTTACTCTAGAAGTTTTACAATGCCATGCAAAAAATGATTGTAAGTAGCTCTTAACCTTGCTGATAAAACAATGCTTAGCATCAGTATTTTTCTTCTGTTCTACGTTGTATTTTATTAAGAGGACTGGCTGAATATAATTTTAAGGGCTTTTTAACTACATTATTTTTACTTATTTAGAGTTGTTAAGCTTATGCTTAGCCCAACGTGATACAGGACTGGTGTGACAATTCGGTTTTGATCAGTGACTCAAAATCGTGATCACCCTGATGTCACCGAATGGCCACAGCTTGTAAAAGGTAAGCACAGAGCATATTGTGTTGTTTCTCAGGGTTTTTTTACTATAATGTTTATTTTAAAGTATTTAATTTGTATGGCTTGAAGTTAGTTTTATAAGTAGTATTGTTATATTGTTTGTTTAAGATAAGTCAGCTGGCAAAGTTGAGTTATGCTCTTTCTAACAGTGATTTCAAAGCTCACTTAGTTTGTCCCTGCCTGCTTTTTAAAATATTAGCACTGTGGTGCTCCATGATATCCCTCTTAAGAACAATACTATCACTTGAAAGTCTCTGGTAGTTTTTACTGTCATACTGAATTAGTGTATAAATGGTTTAGCATATTTACCAAGCAGTTTGTTCTTTTTAGTTCTTCCTTTTTTTTTTGTGTGTGTGATTTGTGCAGGAGGCTTGATGATGTTAAAAATGTGTAAGCTTGCATACCATTACTTTTCTCTCCTAAAGAGGTACAATGGAGGTAAAAGGCTTGGCTTGCAGAATGGAGAAGTTGCTCCCTGTGTCATTGGAAATGAGCCACCATTTGAATTTGCTAGCTCATACTGCAGTATTCAGATTAGTTGGTGTCTTGTGATCAGTATCTACAATCTAATTCAAAGCTGAAATTTTTAAGAGCATTTGCTCTGAGATTTTCTCTGAACAGTACTCTTGTTTCAGATTTTAAACATGATGAAAGAACGTCTTGCTGTACTATATAGTTGTTTTTCAGTACTGTTGCCTGCTCAGAGGAAATAACAAGGTATCTTGTTTGTAAACAATTGGGTATTGCAGAATAAATAGGTTCTCAGCAAACAAGTACAACTCCTCTAATTAGATTGATCTTCTGCTTCGTTTTAATGAGTACTGAAAGCTGATTTTATTTGGTGCTTATACTGTCATTTGAAACCTTTTAAAATTGAGTTAATATATGCATTAATAGTTCTGCAAATCGTAATTGCGGTAGGTCTGCTCATGTTTTAGAAAACAGTAAGCTGAAGGAATTTGATACCTGTTTTCTGTAGAACTGCTTACCTCAGAGGTCCAAACCATTTTTGACGCACCTCTGTTGTATTTTTTCTGAACTTTGCTGAAATGTTTTCATGTTTTTATTGTTTTGATTTTGGGGTTTTTTTAATTGTTTCTCTAACAGAATAAGCCTTTTTTTTTTTTTCACAATAACTGAACTGTACTGTCTGTTTACACTCCAGATAAAATTCTCACAAACGATGAGAATAGGAGAAGAGTTTGGATATACTGATAGCTGTGTTTACATGTCTGTACTGCAAATCACCAGGCTACCTTTTTTACATGCAGAGTTTAGATACCAGTCTGCTCTTTTGCTCTAATTCTTCATACATTTTTCATTCTTTATTTTAAAGGCTCAAAGTGATTAGTACTCTTGATGTTTTTCTTTTAATGCCACTATTTCACTTGTATTTTCTTAGCAACTGAAAGCACTACTCTTTCCCAAATCTTCAGTGTGTCGTATTTGCTAATACTGAAATAAAAATAGCAACACCTCAGACTTCCAGACTTTTTGCTATCATTTTCTGAAGTCCTGGAAGTAAATAGGACCTAGCCAGTATGAACATAAACATGCTCCTCAAGTCGTATGGCTTCTAACACTTATGTGCTTAGGTGAAGAACTGAGGAAAAGTTGATGTTTTTGTGAAGTACTTAGTGACTTGTTTTGGTCACTGGAGTTTAAGGGAAATGACATTTTTATTGGTTTTACAGCTGAGAATTATTTTTGTCAACAACTGTCTTGTCAGTCCTGAACTTAATAAGTAAGGGAAATGTAATTTGGAGGGAATAAACAGAGGTCAAATTTTGAGATTGGGCAATTTTTACGTTATTTTCCAGTTAGAAAGTATTTACATTTTAAACATGAGTATGAAGTTAGTTGAACAGAAAGTTCAGAATTCTCTCCCTATGTCAGTGAAATTTTAAAAGTTAATGAAATATAAACAAGTAATTTCTTGTGATCTGCTTTGCCTATCACCACATACTATCCAACTAGCCTAGGAATTATAAGTTGTGTGCCAGAAATGCTTTTTGGGCACTGGGTCTGTTTGGTAAAATTCAGAAAGGTGTTAAGATACAGTATTTCAATAAAGAAACTAAAATTTTAGTAGAGAATTCAGAGAATGGTCCAGTCTTTAATAGGAGGGACCTTCCAGTGAGATAGCGCAGTGAAACAGAAAAAAGGAATGTATCAGGCTACAGATGAAGATTTCCAATGGCATTTAGAATATAGTCATATAGTAAATATTAGAAATTCCATTCTTCTAAACAGAGTTTTTTTTCCTGGAAAAGCTACAGGAAAGCCTGCTTAGCTGTCCTAAGTGAAGTCCCCCAGCAGACTCTGGTGAAACCTACAAAGTGAGTTCTATTTGCAGATTTTAGCTCACTTCTTTTTTGAGAGCTGTCATGAAAGACATTTTTGTTCATATGAGCTACAGAGTTTTACTGTGGTGGCTGTGCTCTGTTTCCTCTCCTCGCACAGTATTTCCAGCGTGGCAGTTCTGGTCAACTCTACTAAAATCCATACCCAAAGGAAGGTTCGATAAGGTCCTTTAGGATTTCAAGGCATCTTAAGGCCATGAAAATCAAAGCTGCAACATTTGTACTGCCTTGTCTTCTGGCTTGTCAGGCTATAAACTCACTGTCTAGGGGAAAGTCCCTGAGGGACGAAAGAAATACTGTCTTAAAAAAAGAGTTAACTTTTCAAATCAGTGCTGCCTTAAGGAAGAAGATGGGAGTAAATAGCTATAATTTAGCCTACTTAAGTTAATATGGAGCTTTACTTAAATTATTCTTTAAATTAAGTCAAGGGGGTTGCCAGGCTAAACAGAGGTGCTGTTTGGGTGTTCAAAAATGCCAGACAATAGCACTTAATTCTGTATATTACTGCCTGATCTCTTGGCTGGAATGAAGAAACAGAAAGCTGTCTGTGACATTCAGGTGGAGAGAGATGGGAAATTTGATTTGAGATTCTCTTGGAACCTGCTTCTGAGCTGCTACTTTTTAGAGTTCAGCGGTGTAGAGAATCTGTTTGTTGCAGTTGATCACTGATAAACTTTGAGTATATTTGGTTACAGAAGTGGTTATGAAGAATTAGCCTGGAACTGGTGCACTATGCAGCCTGAATTCAGAAGTATTGCCAGCAGATCTCTTCTCTAGTGGCTGCTTTTGCATAATGGTGGTGGGGGGGAAAGTGCTGTCTTCCTTAGAGGAATTTAGCTTAATTATACTAGCAGGTTTTGTGTTATAAAGTGTACTCTAGAGTTTGGTAAAATCTATTAAATCTACAAGTGTCAAAAAGTTGATGCTTTTAGTGGCAATAATAGACTATCATCACTTTCCACCTTTCATAAGATTTCATACTGTAATAACTTAGAAGAACAAAAGGTTAACATTTTCTATCTGGTTTTGCAGATCACCAGGAGAACCTCACTCTGAGACCATTGAAACTAGCCGAATGTAAGTAAATGAGTGGATGAGTTTGGTGTATCTTGTTTAAAAATCTTTTGAAAATATGTAACAATTACTCTTGCATCTGCTTAATAAAAAGACCAAAGCTGAGTAGAACTGTGAAATTACCTTAGAAAATGTCAAGTTAGTATTTTGCTATGGAAAATAATTTCAAGCCTCTAGAAACTGTGATGATTTTTTAGGGTGAGTTGAAGAGAAAGTTCAGAGGTTTAATTTAACATGAACCAGTAGATGGTAGCATAATACAGCATCAGAAATCTTAAGGCCTATATTCAGACTTGACAGTAGGGGTATAATTTCTACCTGCTGTTCACTAACATCTTGCATGTGTTTGAAGACACTTCAATACTAAGGCACTATACCTTCTGATATCTGTTGTAGCAGATGGATTCTTGAACTAAGGAAAAAAGTCTGACACTTCAGTGAATTTGTATACTAGTTACTTCTAGAAACAGAAAACTAGCTCTCCTTCACTATACACTGAATCTTTTATAGCATCTTGCTGACAGATCTGAGTGCTGTTTTTCTCTGCCTTCATTAGCCTAAAAGTCAAGATTAACTAGAAGCAAGATTGTGATGGGCTGAAACATTCATTTCAATTTAAAATTCGAAAAGGTTGCAGGAATGAGAAGGCGATTTTAAAAAAAATAGTTATTTGACACTTTATTCTTTTGTGAGTTAGCAAACAAAAGATTCTTTTCTAGCTATTCAAACTGTCCTGTCATAGAACTCAAATATGGAAACCACAAACTCTGCTTTTCTGGCTTGCAGCACGAGTTCTGAAATAATAGAGGGAGTGTAGCCCCATGGTTAATGTACTGTCTGAGGCTTCAAAGGATCTGGGTTCATTTCTGCCACAAACTTCCTCTCTGACCTTAAACTGTCTCCTCCACGCCTTCCCCCCAGGTGATCTAGTATTTTATGCACTGTGGGCTGGATGCCAATTTCTGGATGTTTTGTAGGCTAGGGACATAGTGTGAATTGCTCAAGGACTCCTCTGCTGTAGCTGCCCAACTTGGGGAAGAGCAAAACTGAGGCCCCCACACACATTGGACTGCATAACTAACCTTAAAAGTGATGAGAAGGAAGCGAGAATGCTTTTCTGATGTGTTTTTAGGAATTCAGTGCAGTGAAGCCTTTTCTTGCACGAGAAGGAGCATTTTTCCTGGGGTGACATTTCTTTTTCCCCCTCTCGTGCCATCTGCTACAGAAGTGCTGTCTAGCTGCTTACTTAGGAGTACAGGTTGCAGGGATCAGGACCTGAGGGATGACTGGCTTGTCACTATGTGGACGTGTGTTAGAGGCTGCAGGGTGAAAGCCCTGCCATAGTCTCTTTTTTCTGCTCTAGTAGTGGCCTGTGCTGCCAAGTTGAGTTGTATTCTTTTGTTTCCCTGCCTTAACCAAATGGGAAATCAGACTACAGACTGGCTGTAGTTCACTGGATATTGTCAGTCAGACTACTCTTTACACGTTGCAAGGAAAGATATATTAGAAACAGTCATCTAGACTGGTGTGAAACAAGACTCTGTAAGGACTTATGATAAATCAGAAGGAAAAGGCAGTAAAACTTTTTTTCCTTCTAGAAGTTTAACAGTTCTTTTGTGTCATTTATCCTCCTTAAAACTGAACCTGAAAAAATAATCTGCAGTAGTAAGCTTTTCTGTGTGATAGCTGAGTACTTTTTTTTTGGGGAGCAGAACAATGATCAGAGTTGCCCTGACTTTATAGATTTCAAGTATCTGTCTAAAATAGATGTAAGCTACTCAAACTGTAGGAATTCACATATTTGAGTAATAGTTTTACAATATACTTGCAAAATTAAATTGTTCAAGTCTGTATCACATGATGTGTACAGCACCTGTTAGAGAATTTTTGTGATCCTGCTGCATAGCTCTTGCTACCTAAGGTAGAATGGCAGGTTGGGTGATACACTTGTGACCTGCGAGGCTACTGTGTAGCTAAAATACTTACTATGTTATTTACGTGCCTAAAATTCAGTAGTAAATGCGGGGACTTAGGCAAGTGTTCTGTTATTTGCACAGTGAATGATTAAGTTGTTTTTGCTCTGGTTGGCTGATATAATTGCTTTATTTATTTTTGTGTTTTGCATTGCAAAGCTTTATACCAAGAGCATAGTCACATATGTTTGACATGTGAGAATGAAAATAAATTAAAAAAACTTCTCTTGGATTGTCACACAGCAAAATCTTCCTTGAGTAAGTCTTGCTTATCACAGGCTTTTCAAATTCTGGCTCTACATGTCGTGAGCATTGTGGGGCAAGCTCAGAGTTAGAAGTCTTTTTACCTTAGCCTTTACCTTAGCATTCATTCAAATCTTTGAACTTTTGAGATCAGTATCTTCTCTTTGCTTCTCTCAATGTCTCCATTGATGAGTATAATTTTCTTTAAACCTCTTTAGTACTAAATTATGTAATGCAATTGTTTTCCAGTAACTTCTTAGCTGTTCATGTATTTTTTCTCTCTATTGTATGTTGTCATATATCAAGGCAAAGGTCTGGGTATCTCGATATGGCTTTCTGTGTGTTCATCCTTCCTCACTCTGCTTTTGAGGATGGGATGCTGTGCAATTTAGAAACTTCTCTCTGCTTTTCTGATAGGGCTGTAGTAATTTTTCTGAGAGACAAGATTACAAGATAGATGCTGACTGTGTTCTTCACCTCCCTCTCTCTAGCAGTCTTCCTGCATTGCTCCATATAGCCAGGACAGATCTGTTCTCAGGTTCACCCTTCCTGAGGAGATGCCATGCCTGACATTTTCAGCACATGATGTGTTCCTAGAGACACAGTGCATCTAGAATACACACGGGAGGGAGGTCCCTTGGGGTCCACCACACTGGAGAGAGCAAGGTTTGGAAAATGTGAGTTCTCCGCACATGCACATTTGCAGATGCACATTTGCTGTAGTGCCAGTGGCTGAGGTGGGAGAAAAGTGTAACAGAGGGCTCTGCTTCAGCTCTAGGTGGAGTGTTTGGCAGTTTGGTGTGCAGGGCTCTTCAAAAGGGTCTGTGTGGGCAGTGCTGTTGCTGGAAGCTTGTCTTCTCTAGCACTGCTGCTCTTTAACTAAACAGAGGCAGGAAACCAACATGCAAGGTTGGAAACTGAAACTCTCACAAAGCAGTATTTGACTTCACAGAGATGTCCATCCACAACCCACGTTGTTTTTAAGTTTTTGATCTGCTAGTCACCTACTTTGCAAAGTGTAGTATAACTGTTACAGATGTGTAAGTCTCTTTATGCCAGTCGGTTAACACATGTACTGAAAGTTCTGTTGTTAGTACTAAAAAAACTGTTCTCTGGGGTTTTTTCTTGTCCAAAAGGCAGACAAATTTTCTTCTGGTTTCTGTGCATATTAATAGTTCTATTGCATTGTGGGATTTTTTGAGTTAAGAAAATAGTTTATGAAAATTTTGGCATTTCGGAATTCCTAATGGCCATTGTAAAACAGGCTGTTGTAAATTCCCACTTAAATAAATTATCTATCCTGGAGCAATCATAGAATCCTCAAGGCTGGAAAAGAACTCCAAGGTCATTGAGTCCAACCTTTGACCACCTGATCAACTAGACCATAGCACCAAGTGCCATAGTGAGTCATTTTTTGAGCACTTCCACGGATGATGACTCCACCACCTTCATGGGCAGCCCATTCCGAAGCTTGACAGCCCTCTCAGTGAAGAAATGTTTTGTGATGTGCAACCTGATCCTCCTCTGGTGCAGCTTGAGGCTATGTCCTCTTGTCATGTTGCTGATTGCCTGGGAGAAGAGACCAACCCCTACTTGGCTACAGCCTCCTGTCAGATGGTTGTAGAGAACAGTAAGATCACCCCTGAGCCACCTCTTCTCCAGGCTAAACTCCATCTCCCTCAGCTGCTTCTCATAGGACTGAGTCTTTAGATCCTTCAGCAGGCTCGTTGCCCTTCTCTGAACACACTCTAGCACCTCAATGTCTTTCTTGTAGTGAGGGGCCCAGAACTGGACACAGCACTTGAGGCATCACTCATGCTGAGTACAGGGGAACGATCACTGCCCTATTCCTGCTGGCCACACTATTTCTGATACAGGCCAGGATGCCATTGGCCTTCTTGGCCACCTGGGCACTCTGCTGGCTCATGTTCAGTGGCTGTCAACCAGCACTTCCAGATTCTTTTCCACTGGACCATTTTCCAGCCACTGTGCCCCCAGCCTGTAGCTCTGCTTGGAGTCATTGTGACTGAAGTGCAGGACCTGACACTTGATTTTATCAAACCTCATACCATTGGCCTTGGCCCAGTTGATAACAGCCTGTCTAAATCCCTCTGCAGAGCCTTCCTGTCCTCCAGCAGTTCAACATTCCCACCCAATGTAAGATTTCCATGGAAAAATAATACAAAAATTAGTGTGTCCCAAGCAGAAATCATTTGGAAGTGTGTAATTTCATGCTGGTATTTCCAGACAAGTTTGAAATGTGCATATTTTAAAAATGCAGGTAAATTTAAAACTAGAAAATTGTGCGTTTATGCAATAGTTTAAAATTTTGGCATGTTTTGAAACTGGAATGAAAATGCTTGTAGGTGATTTTTAAATTCTTATATGCTTCAAATTTTTCTAAAATTCCTTAAATGTTTAAACTTGATTTTCTCTGTTGCTCAAGTTTCCTTCAGTGGTATTTCTCTGTATTTAGCCTAAAGTATTTGAGAAATGCAAATTAGATTCTGTTTCGTAGGAACTTTTGAAACAGTACACTCAATTTGTTGTTTCCTATAGGTTTCAGACATTCAAAAATTACTACCCAAAATGCAGCCCAGTTCACCTTTGCCAAAGTATCTACAAACACAGAGGCTCAGTGGTGTATGTTTCTAGTGATACGCCACAGTTTTGGAAGCATTTAAATTACAAATGCAAAGCACCTATCTGGCTTTGTACTAGCTAAAGAACAAATGAAAAACCTAAAGGCATTCTTGTAAGTACTACTAAAGTAAGTTAGTCAATAATAATTTCATTCTAAATGGAAGAATCTGCTTATGAAATTGTTGAACAATGGGGAAGGAAGTTGATGTCTGTCTTAGGTGCCTCTCCTCCTCACTGAAGGTATGTGTATTGCTTGAGGAGGTTATACCAGTCCTACCATGTGGGCAGTTACCCTTAAGGCATAAGGATATGCCTGTGATATGTCTGTGAATTGCTTACAACTGCAGTTACACCAGTGCAGTGTCATACTTGCATGTGCAACAGCAATGAGTATTTGGAAACGTATATGCAAATCAGTTACTACAGCCTTAGCTAAGTTAGCTGTGTGCTAATGTACAGTGAACTATTCCTTGAGTTTGTAAGGAACCAGTTAGATCCCTTTATAGAAACTTAAAGGGAGCTGCAGTCTTCACGGATGTAGCATGAGCTAAGAATAGAAAGTGGTTTTGTGTTACCTTGCTTGATCAACCAGTTTTAACAGCAGGTCAAGAATTTAGGTTTTTTGCATGCTAAATAAGCAAAGGAATGTAGAAAGTGATCAGGTTTTCACTTCTGGAGAACACAGAAGGTAAGCTATGGGGTGTTTTGCTGGGTAATGTGGAAATAGGATATGTGGGCTGTTGGCAATGAACAGTGATAATAATTCCTGAAGTACCCCAGTGGGAATGTGGTAAGGAGTACCTTACTGTTGTGTAAAATCACACATTGACTTACTGGGAACTCCATTCTCCCTAAGTACTTTCATCAATGGACCTCAGTAAGGATAGCTCATGTAGAAATCTTGGTAAACTCCATTCTCCTTTCTTAGGGTCTGTATCCTCTCTTTGTCTCTACCATTTTTTATTTACTTAAATAAATTGTCTGAGATGGTGTCTGAAGTCTCTGGAATAGTTGCCGGGGAGAGGTGGGGGGATCCAGCTGATTCCCTGTAGGTTTATGGGGCCTCATCAAGAAAACTCAAAGAGGTGGCTGATGTCATCGCAAGGCCTCTCTCAATGATTTTTGAATTGTCTTGGGAATTTAGAGAGGTCCAGTAAACTGGAAGCTGGCAAACGTTTGTCCAATATTCAAGAAGGGCAGGAAGGATGGCCCTGGAAACTACAAGTCTGTCAGTCTCACTTCAGTGCCTGGTAAAATTATGGAGATGATTACTCTGGGAATTACTGAAAATACCAGAAAGACAGCACAGTCATCAGTCACAGCCAGGACAGCTTCTTGAGGGGGAAGTCCTGCTTGTCAAACTTGATTTCTTTTTATGACAAGGTAACCCACCTAATTGATCGAGGGAAGCCAGTTGATGCAATCTTTTTGGATTTCAGTAAAGCTTTCGATACTGTCTTCTACAGTATCCTTCTGGACAAAATGTCTATCCCACAGCTGGATAAACATATCACCTGGTGAGTGAGCAGTTGGCTCATGGGTCAAGCACAGTGTGTCATAGTGAATGGGGTAACATCAGACTGGTAACCCGTCACTAGTGGGGTTCCACAGGGCTCCATCTTGGGCCCTGTGCTCTTCAACATCTTCATAAATGACTTGGACATAGGACTGGAAGGGATACTGTGCAAGTTTGCAGATGACATAAAACTGGGAGAAGCTGTTGACTCCCTTGAAGGCAGGGAGGCCCTGCAGGGAGACCTCGACAAATCAGAGGATGGGCAATCACCAACCATATGAAGTTCAACAAGGGAAAGTGCTGGATTCTGCACCTGGGATGGGGCAACCCTGGATGTATGTACAGACAGGAATAAGATGCTGGAAAGCAGTGCTGTGGAAAGGGACCTGGGGGTCCTGGTCAAATATGAGTCAGCAGTGCTCTGGCAGCCAGGAGGGCAAACCGTGTCCTGGGGGGCATCAGGCAAAACATCACCAGCCGGTCAAGGGAGGGGATTGTCCCGCTCTGCTCTGCACTGGGGCGACCTCACCTTGAATATTGTGTGCAGTTTTGGGTGCCACGATACAAGAAAGATACAAAGCTATTAGAAGAGCACCCAAAGGAAGACTGTAAAGATGAAGGGCCTTGAGGGGAAGCCATACAAGGAGCGGCTGAGGTCACTTGGTCTGTTCAACCTGGAGGAGACTGAGGGGAAACCTCATTACAGTCTACAACTTCCTCACGGGGGGAACTACAAGGGGCAGGCGCTGGTCTCTGTAGTGACAAGTGACAGAACCCAAGGGAGCACAATGAAGCTATGTCAGGGGAAGTTCAGATTGCATTTTAGGAAAAGGTACTTCATGCAGAGGGCAATTGGGCAACTGGAAAAGGCTTAACAAAAGTAGTCCCAGCACTAAGCCTGACAGAGTTCAAAAGTTGTTTGGACAATGCTCTCAGGCACGTGATGTAATTCTTGGAGTTTTCCTATGCAGTGCTAGGAGTTGGACTACAGTGATCCTTGCAAGTCCCTTCCAACAGAGAATATCCTATGAAATTCTAATACTGCTGTATTCTAGTACTATTGTACACTATATTGTTTGCTTTCATGCTTGATTTTAAATAATGAAAGAAGGAAAGAAAGAAAATCTAATCTTCAGTCAAACCTTCTCTGTTTAACAGAGTTTCACAGGACTTTAGTCAGTTAGTCTGCGGCCACAAGTAAAAATGAAAGCGTTTATACAAACAGGGTTATTGTAGGCCTGGCAAAGTTTGAGAAGTAATTGGTAGCTAAATATTAGAAGCAAAAAAAAGTATTAAGTCCCTCAGAAGTTAACTGTTAGAGACAAATCTAAGCTTACCTTTATCTCCTGACATATCAGATATGATCTGATTAAAGTCGAGTGTTGTTTAATATGGTAAAATGAATATGATAATATGAATATGATAAAATGTGGTGTTAATATATTGGTGTTTATACATTGAGATAACTTTATTCAAGATAGATATGTGAGCTAAAAAGGTATACATCTTTGTGAGACACATAGCCATAGCTCAGGTGTAAAAGTTCAACTTTTTCCTGTGATATACTTACCTGCTTACAAATGATAATATTCCACATGCTAAGTCTGAAGGTCTGGAATGATTGAAAGGCAAGAATGATCAAAGCATGAAATCTTGGCATTCAAAAATAGACATCTGTGAAATCATGTACGAGTCTAAGTTGTATTAAAACACTTGCTTTTTAGTTTGTCTCTTTTTTTTTTTTAAGCCTCTATACTAATGGCTGAAGTATGAAAGACAACATTAAAAAACCACTTTTAGAGATATATGGAGAAAGGTAGTATATGTATGAAAAGTTGAGAGACCAGAACTCTTTCATTAGATCAGAATATAGCTATTCCCTTTTTATACAGTAGTGTTGATGATATTGCTCATGCTGCTTTATTTTTTTTTTTTAATATGGTCTTCTACCTCCATCTTGAGGTGCCAGGGAAACCTTTCATCTCAGTTTTTTTTTTTGTCTTGGAATGCACTGAGGTATTTGGAGGGTCAGGTAGACATCGAGGTAATAGTTTGCTTTGTAAGATATGTTTTCTTCTCTAGGATCATGATCTTGAAGGAGCAAAGGTGTTATTGCTGAGTAATACACACCTCAATAGTCACTTTCAGAACATTTTTCCTTCGAAAGCAGCTGCATTAAAACTGATACTTAACCAGCCAGTATTAGCAACTATGTGCAGCAAGTGCTGAGTAGTATCAGTGGATCTAGCACTACAGTTTTGAAGTGCTTTTCTGTACAGAATCTGTGTGTGCATCAGCATCAGGAAAGGCAACTTAATATCACAATTTCTGATTAAAATCGTGCTTCCTATGTTCTAATCTTTGTAGTACTGTATCACTGAAGTTAGATAAAAGGCCTGCTCGTTACACCTAATCAAAATGTTTGAATTGTTTCACAGTTGATAGTTTTCATTAATAAGGTATTTTCTTGAATGAAGTCAGGGTTTGGGGGTTTCTTTCCAAAATGTGGTCAATTTTGGTGCTCTTGGTACTGCATGCAGCTGCTTCTGTCCTGATTACCTGCAGCTTTCCAGTGATTACTGTTTGCAAGTTTCTGTAGAAGTCTATGACCTTATTAATAAGCAGTTAAATTTTCTTGTGTGTGTGTATACATAGTACTGAGCACATAGTTGGTATGGCAATACAGCTGTGATTTTTCAGAATGCATTCTTGCCACCTACAATAGCAGGAGAAGGGGAAGGATTTAGCAAACAGCTTATTTTTAGAGATATGATTTATTTAAGCTGAGGAGAAATATATTCAGCCTTGAGCTCATCTGTAATTGTGGTTTTGGCATCAATTTAATGAATCAAGAAATATTTTTCATATAGATTTAAAAAGACTGTATGATAATTTTATCATCTGGAATCTTGTTAAAAATGTTTTAGTTTTAAGGGTTTACATCTTATTAGTGTATTATTGATAGTATTGCTAAATAAATGTCTGAATTGTTTGTATTTCGTGCCTCTTCCCTCTGTCAGTGGCAACCATGCCTCAGTACTGTATATTAGATTTAAAGCCTGTATGAGATCCAGTTCTGCTCCACTTGCAGCCTCATTTTGCATCCAAATTGCTCTTTTTCAGTGACAGCTGAGATTGTTCAGAACTGTACAAGATTGTCTCCACTGTAGCACAACAATGTAAAGTTGAAAACTATGCATAAACAGGATTTATCTTTCACTTACATAGAACCCACAAATTAAATTGTGTTAAATATATTTGCATTTGTCAAGATGAGAATCCTGCATTTAAAAGAAACGTCCTGATGTGTCCTCTCTGACAGAAGTCTTGTGTTTCGGTGCCTGACTAATCTCTGCCTTGCTGATGCTATTGAATGAGCTTTGTATGTGAAAGCTCTACTAATCCTTGTACTTACTCTTTGAATGTTTGCTACAGGAAGCGAGCAGCTGCAAAGCATCTAATAGAGCGCTACTACCACCAGTTAACTGAGGGCTGTGGAAATGAAGCCTGCACGAATGAATTTTGTGCTTCCTGTCCAACTTTTCTCCGTATGGATAACAATGCAGCAGCCATTAAGGCCCTCGAGCTTTATAAGATTAATGCAAAACTCTGTGATCCTCATCCCTCCAAGAAAGGAACGAGCTCAGCTTACCTAGAAAACAATTCCAAAGGTGCCCATAACAATTCCTGCACTGACAGAAAAATGAACAAGAGGGAAATGCAAGGCCCAAGAGATGACTTTAAAGGTAAGATGTTTAGAATTTTCCTAAAATAAAACACATTTCGTGTACAAGAGAACAAGCCAACAGAATTCACTGTTTACTTAAGTAAAATACAATATTGAGCGATCGAGTATTTTGCTATGGATTCTGAAAAAAGACTGGATTAATGCTGAACACTGATTCCGAATGTGGATCTTTATGACATCTCTGTTAAAATCAACGTGCATTTGTTGTCCTGTGAGAATAGTGATTTTGCAGATATGGAAAGGCATTTTTAGGTGCCATTTTACCACTTCTAGTTTTGCTAGTTTCCTAACTCTTCTGCAGTTAATGGATTATAAAAGTTATACTTTAATTCCAGATTCTATGTTAAGTTTCTTAACAGATGAAGAAAATTATGCAGTGGATGATAGGCAATACATTTACTAAGCTAAAAAATGTTTAAGCAGAGTTATTTCTAAGTCAGTGTACAAAAATGAAATAATGTTCTGCTTATCTTTTCTAACTTTCAATTTCTCGAATAGTAAGTACATACTACTAGAATAACGTTAGTTGTTGCCAAAACCTGTGATGCAAAAGGAAATCGGGCCAAATGTGATTAAAGCCATTAACCTTTGAGCATATCTTTCTTAAGTATCGTGGCAATAAATGGTATAAACACAGAAGTTCAGATTCATTAATATCAGCTAAAGAAGGTGAAGTTGTTTATAGCAAAAAATTAAAAAGCCATACATAATCAGTAGTAAAACATAGTACTGTGTTACAAGGGACCTAAGATGTTCCAGTCAATAGCAGCATCAGTTTCTTCTTTATCTGATGCAAGGATAAATTTGTCCCCAAATTATTTATGATCTGAATAAGCAGAGAGGCAGACAGTAGAGAGGGGAAAGGGGGGGGCAATGTAGTGGTAGATGGGCAAGAGGGACATTAGGCCTCTTTTGTGATCTGTCTATTGATTGTGTGTATTTTTAATGGAGCTGTGCATATGCAGAATTTTCTTCATTTTCTCAAACCATCCCCTTGCCCAAACGTAGATACCTAAGAGTCTTCTCAGCCTACTTCCAGAGACAGTCTGTTGGCTACAGCAGTCACTCAGTATCACAAGTATTGACCTTTTTTTTGTAGCCTTATAGACAGAGCATTAATGCTTTCTGAGACCTAGTTACCTTTGGAATTGGATGATGTCTAAAGAATCTAGTGCTCCGATATTTTTAAGGTCCATCTGCTGCAACAGTTACTTGGAAAACTACCGTTATGTTTAAGAAAGCCAAGGAAAATTATGTATAACTTGTTTTTGTGCTTAACGCAGGATTTACAGTTCTAAATAAATTGAAAGAAATACCTTTCAGAAATAATTATTTAAATTACTTTTCTGGGATGCTAAGCCCTTGGACTGTTACTTTTGGGGAAAAAGATATGTGGAGTCCATTGTCAGCATCTCAGTAATAGCTTAGATGGCAGTCGGAAAAGGAGGAGATAAAGAAATCATGAATATATAGAAAACATAGGTTGGAATTGTAGTCAGAGAGAGAGAAAGCACTGTTTAAAAATCTGCTAAAACTACCTGGGAAACTATTTTCAAGTCTCATCACCAAAATATTAAATTGGAAACAGAGAAGTCAGTGGGATAGGCAGCAAGCACACAATCATAACAGAGCTTCCATAAGAGATAAAGAAAATATAATTAATGAATTTGCTAATTAGGGAGTGTGTTGTGTACAATATTTAGATCACAGGCAGTCTTCTTCACAGTCAAGGATCACTGCTAAGGCTTAACTTCATGTATTGATTTGTCATGGAGTGTTACTGAGAGCAAGCTCTGAGAGGAGTTGCATTTACTTCACTGGATTGCTTATTTGAAATAGAAGAGGTGAGAGGAGAAGGTATATAAAAGCTCACAGATTCAGACACAAGTCAGCTAAAATTGGCTTGTTTTAGAAGGAAGCTTCACTTATATTTGTTTTCCTCCAGCTGTTCTTACTACTGCAAAATAAAAATGGGGCAGACCCTTATGGCAGCTCATTTACAGGATGGTACAGGGTATGACTTAGAACTGCTGTGAAACTGCTAATAGTAATATTAAATATTTTAACTGGAAATAGCACATGGTTAGTTCCTGAAATAGTAAAACCTTTAAAAGAATGACTGAGGTTTCTTTTTGTAAGTATGGAAGTCTGAAATATGTTATATTGTTAAATCATCAACCTCTGCTGATATTTCCTATGCCGTGAATAACCTCTGTGGTCCAGAGTCAGTGAACTTGAGACTGTTGTCCTCATTTTGAGGAGCCATGTCATAGAACAGCATCTGTATCAGCAGTTCAATTTCTTTTAGACAAGTTTTGTTCCTGAGCATGCACTGCCGCAGATAAAAATAGGAGATGTTGCACTAAGCTTGAATTTTCTTAATGTTTTCATTATGATTGGTTTTTTAACAGGACAGATTTTAGTTTGAGCTTTTTCATTGTCTTCATATTGGTTGGAAGTCAATCTAAGTAGCATGACATAAGCACAGCCTTTCCGATGTTTTATGTGCTTTAAGAGTTATATGTGGGGCTCTGTGGAAGTCAATAGGTTGTCTGTCTTTGCATTATCTAGTTTGAATTTTTAATTTAATGATGGACTGGAATGAATATTAGTGTAGGTAATCACATATCAAAATGCTTTAACATGTAACATCTTTATTTAAAATGTCTTTATTAAAATGATAGACTTCCTTTTTTCCGCAGAGAGTGGTTAGTTGTTCTAGCATGGTCAGTTCTGAAATGTCTGTTTTCTAGATTTCTAGAGATGCTATTAAACAGATTCAGTTTTAGTTCTAAGTTATGTGTCAGTTCAGAAGAATCTGCTTAAACTAGAATATCTTTACAGGGTCTGATCACGTGATAATCTTATTCCAAATCATCACCTAATATGAAAGCATCTGTGGGTTATGTTTTGAGAAGTAACATAGAAAGCTACAAATGTTTTCTCTTTTCTAAAGAGAAATGGAGATTTCGAATAACAAATGGACCCCCCCAATGACTTACTTTGTATCAGGAGTTTGAGGAGAGGGAGCAGATGATGTTTGTAAACCAGTTTGTTCATCTGAATAGCATGTTGATGAGTATACCCAAGTTGTTTGTCTTACTGAGGCCTAATACACAAAAAAATAGCCCATATGTCTCACTGTGTCTGTAGTTTAGAAGGCAGCATAAATTGTTGAGCATGCACTGTTTTTCGGAGGATTTTCAGGCATCAGTTTAATGTAAAAACAGTTGGAGAAAGCAGTAAATATAGAATTAAGAAATCTTATATAACCATTAACATATAACAAAGTAAATTATTGAATCTTTTCTTCAGGGTCAGTTTTAGAGTAAGAAAGAATGTGTCAAGTCCATAGCCATGTGCTGTGTTTGGAAAAAGAGGTTGATACAGTCTAGTTTGTTTCATTTGATGATTTATACATTAACTGTGCAGATTTACTAGAGTGCTGTATTGTTGCAGACTTACTCTTTAAATCTTTTAAGTTTAAACCTCTAGCTGATTGCTCTTGTTTAGACAACACGGTACTGTTAACTACCAAATGTAGTTAATTGGCTGAAAAAGTTTCACCATAGTGCACATTCTGATTGACATCCATGAATAAAATATTTTACAAAATCAGTGAATGAAATTGTGATTCTTCATGCTTATCAAATTATAAAGTATCTGTCTTGAATTTATCCAACACTGACACTGTTTTTCCAGTGTTAATGATGATATGACACACAGATCTTTTGAGAAGAACAAATCAGAAGTATTTTATCTTAATAAAATTAATAACTTTATCTTTTTATAGATGTGACTTTTCTAACAGAAGACAAGATATATGAAATTCTTGAACTATGTCGAGAAAAAGAGGATTATTCCCCTTTAATCCGAGTGATTGGGAGAGTGTTTTCTAGTGCTGAAGCATTGGTACAGAGTTTCCGAAAAGCCAAGCAGCACACCAAGGAGGAGCTCAAGTCCCTTCAAGGAAAGGATGAAGACAAAGATGAAGATGAAAAGGAAAAAGCTGCCTGTTCGGCTGCTGCTATGGAAGAAGATTCCGGCGCATCGTCGTCTTCATCATCAAGAATAGGTGATAACACACAGGGAGATAATAACCTCCAAAAACTAGGCCCAGATGAAGTGTCTGTAGATATTGAAGCAGTGAGACGGGTCTATGATAGGTTACTTTCTAATGAAAAAATAGAAACTGCCTTTTTAAATGCACTTGTGTATTTGTCACCTAATGTGGAATGTGACTTGACTTACCATAATGTGTACTCTCGGGATCCTAACTATCTGAATTTGTTTATTATCGTTATGGAGAATGGCAATCTTCATAGCCCAGAATATCTGGAAATGGCTCTACCGTTGTTTTGCAAAGCAATGAGCAAACTACCCCTTGCAGCTCAAGCAAAACTAGTCAGATTGTGGTCTAAGTACAGAGCAGACCAAATTCGGAGAATGATGGAAACATTTCAGCAGCTTATTACTTACAAAGTCATAAGCAACGAGTTCAATAGTCGTAACCTAGTGAATGATGATGATGCTGTTGTTGCTGCTTCAAAGTGCTTGAAAATGGTTTACTATGCAAATGTAGTAGGAGGGGATGTGGATACAGATCATAACGAAGAGGAAGATGAAGAACCCATCCCAGAATCAAGTGAACTAACTCTTCAAGAGCTGTTGGGTGAGGAAAGAAGAAATAAAAAAGGTCCTCGAGTGGACCCACTGGAAACTGAACTTGGTGTTAAAACTATAGATTGCAGAAAACCACTTATCCCTTTTGAAGAATTTATTAATGAACCACTGAATGATGTTCTAGAAATGGACAAAGACTACACTTTCTTCAAAGTAGAAACAGAAAATAAATTCTCATTTATGACCTGTCCCTTCATATTGAATGCTGTTACCAAGAACCTGGGATTGTATTATGACAATAGAATCCGGATGTACAGTGAAAGACGCATAACTGTGCTCTACAGCTTAGTGCAAGGACAGCAGCTCAACCCATATTTGCGACTTAAAGTGAGACGTGATCACATCATAGATGATGCGCTTGTCCGGGTAAGTCATGCAGCAACATGGAACTTAAGTTTGTTGGTTCTGACTAGTGCAAACTACATGGGCTTTGATTAATTGAAAAGGACTTTCTGTGAGTGCATATATACTGATTTCCTGTAAGAGAATCTCAAATACCTTTACCACATTGTTTGAATTCAAAGTGTGATGCTGAAGATCCATATGTTCAGCAGAACTGCTATTCAGAGTGATTGCAGACTTAGATGTTTTAAAGTGTCAAACAGTTCTTATTCTCCATTATCGGATTCTGTGCTGTTACAGCTCTCAGTGGTGAGAGTGACCAACTTCTGTTTCAGTACAACTTGTTTGTCCTCTGTACTGTCCTGGGTCATCTTTTGGTAGTAGGGTTTTTCAGATGGAATTTGGAATTGTGTATGTTCTTGTGAACTTCTGAACTTGTAGAAATAAAGCATTTTTGGAATGTGGTTGCAAATACTGATACAACTGAGAAAGAAGACAGACAATTGAGAAAGAGACTGTTTTAAGATTAAAACCTACTGTCAGTTTTTAATTTAAGAATACTCTCTGTAATTTCACTACCTATCAGTCGCAGTTGTATCCAGTTATGCTTTGTCACATTGATGTAATGGGAGTTTTTCCTTTACTGTTCAGCTGAGGGTTATGTAAATACTGGAAAAAAGGGAGGGACAGTACTATCTGTAAAGGAGGGGATGGGCTAGAAGAGCATAAGAGCTCGTTTTAGGGTTACGTTCTTTTTAATGTCAGTTCCAGCAGAGGGAAAGCAGACCTCCCTTCTCATGATGATAATAATAGAAAGGAAAATCCATATATATGGGAAAAGGCATTCTTCCACATACAGCTTGTTGTGGAAGGAAGTTGAAGTCTTTGAGGACAAAAACCCCCAACACTTAGTGTTTCTTAAAAAGCTCACGAGCAGCATCAAGTTTCTGCAGCAGCTGTATTGCAGTTGGGCCACAGCAGTCACTGCTGTGCACATTCTTGGTCTGTAGGAAATTTGGGAAATTTAAATCAGAGTCAGCTGAAACATACTGGTTTAAATTGTGATGCACTTGCAGCAGCCCTTGCACAGCCTAGCAGTCTGAGTTACGTGCCTGGGCAGTTGCCATGGATCCTCTTATGCCTGTTTAAGCTGTCAGAACATGCTAAATTATGATGACCTGACTCTGTCAAAGCCCTGAGGAAAGGATGAATTTTAAACTGTTTATTCTGGGACAGAAAATAAAGGGAAAAGATACAATTGTTCTAAATTCAAGAAGTCTGAACTGTAGTGGTAGCCAACAAGACCAAGTACAGTCCAGGCATTTCTAAGAAATGGAAAATAGATTATATTCAGTAAAATGGAGATGAACGCAGACTTGCTATCCTGGCTGGGGGAAAGGGCTGTGTGTAGTTTCAAACAGATGCTACAAGCGAGCTGTTGTGGGAGGTTGTGGAATGGGGGAAAATTGTATCCATAAATGTATATAGTGAGTATAGAATCCACCTTTGAACTATTGATATGTCTTAACTGATGATACAAAGTATGAGTGCTCAAGCTGATTTTAAATATTCCTTTGGAAGTACGAGGAGTTAAGAATGGAGTGGAACAATACAATGTAGCTGTTGGTCATAGTGTATCTATGTCTCTTTCATTTCTTACTTCTTTTAATATTAAAAGGATGCAATAGCAATTTGGAGAGCTCAGAATCTCCTCAGAGAAATTGTAAAGTCTTCTTAAGGGTACATAAGATGATGGTGAGGAAATGAAAGAGGGACTAGAGAAGTTGAATGGGAAATCTGATTTTCTCAACTTGGTAGCACCTAGTCTTATTGTCAGGAATGAGGCTTAACGTAAGCAACGCAATATATTTTTCCCACACTGTATACCTTAAAATGGTGAATGTCTTTACCCAGAACTTGTAACTCTTCATGAAAGAAAGATCCATCAAAAGCTAATGGATATAATAGGCATTTTAATGTGACCCACACACAAACCTCAGGAAGTCCCTAAGGTGCAAGTGTGTTGGTAGCTGAGAAAGTATTACAGGGAAAATACTGTTCCACACTGCTGTCCTGCAGTTCCTTCAGTGAGTGCCTGATCTGTTAAAGAATTACATGCTGTTGTTACAGGTACAGTGTGCAACCAGTTGAGAAGTGATTTTTAGTATTTTTCAGTTTATTTCCACTTTCTAATTGGTATGAAATAGGTCTGGAGGAAGTTCTTTAGTCTTGCATCCTAAGCCTTAAAAGCAGCTGGCTCTGTCTCTGATGATAGTCAAAATGGGTACCGAGTGCTTCTGTAGCAGCACTGACAGCATCAAACCTAGGGGAAAACCACATTGTGTGAGTTTGCATCAGAGATGGCTGCAGTTTTGGGTGTGCAATACTGAACTTCAGAAGGGTCTCACTGAAAACTGTCGGAAAGATCTTGCCAAGGTAATAGTCTCCAGTAGTGAAAGCATACTCTTGGATCTGTTCGTTGACAAAATACTTCTAAACATGATTAAATTGCAGGTAATTAATTATGATTACCAACATTTTCACCCTCAAATTCTGTGCTTTTTTAACTTCAGGGTTTGAATATTACCAGGTTTGTTTGAATTGTAAGTAGGTACTTATTAATGTCACTAGATCTGTGTCTTTACAGAACAGTCAGTGCAGAGTTTTTGGGTATATATGGAATAACTGGTAACTTCCTGATAAAATCATTTGCAGGAATATCGACTAAAATGGGGTTGAGATGGTCTTATTCATAGTTTCTTTATTGATGTTGGATATTTTTCAAATAAATATATCCATCAGCTTTTATAATTTCTTGCAAATGGACTGCATACTGGCCTTTTTCTGCTAATTAGTTGAACTAAGTAAGTTACTACTAAGCAGGTTTTCTCCTATTAATACTTAATATTTAAGCTTTTATAATTCAGTATGTATATCTTCTTGCTCTTTGGATTTCATTAATGCAAATGTGAGTACTTCTAAGTGATTTTTTCCTGTAACTATTATTGTTGGATTTTTTTCTTTTAATAAGAATTTGAAGCAATAACTTGTTTAAAGTTGCATATTAAGAGAATCTTAGTTCATCCTGGAACACATACATCAAAGGAGAAATTTTATTTACAGATTCATTGTTCAATTTCTTTGCGTGTATGAAACTTGCCTCAGAAACTTGTTTTTCTTTTTTTTTGTTGGAAATTATTTAAAGAAACAACATGCTTTTTTTCTATTATATACTTACTGTATACTTATTTGTATGTATGTTAGTCTGAAAAGTCACCTGGGGACAGGGGTAGAACATTGGAATTTGTAAGCCACAAGTCCCCACTTTTTTTAAGACACGGATACATTTGGGAGCTGGTAGCTCAGTTTGCAGTTCCTGAAAGCAGTTAATGTGCTTTTTTTCTGTCTGACAGGTTTAATAGGTTGGCTGTACTCCTGCTGAGTCATGTTATGTACATGTGGTAGTAATGAATGGAAATAGATCCTTCAATACCCTCTTCTGCCTTTTCATCTGCCAACAGCTATTGCTTTCATCCACTTCTGAGTTTCTTCTTCCTCCCCCTGCCCCACAGCCTATGACCCAGTTTATGTGTGCGTTTATTCTTAGGTAGCAGGAATTTAAAGGGTCTGAGTTATGACATACAAGTTCTGCAGGTGAAAATGTGGACGATTCCTTCAGCAGAGTCTGACTTCTACTTGCTTGAAAATTAGAAACTGGCTTTAAAAAATCACACATGGAATGTAGACAGCTAGCAGGCAGCAAGCATTTCCTGCTTGTAAATGACTGCTGAATGTATTGATGAGCAAAAACTCTCATGTGACAACTGAAACCAGCAGGCAAATTCTCTGGTAAATTAGTAACAAAGTACTTTAGGAACTTTGTTCTTTTAGACTGTCCGTGTTTCTGTGTCCAGGTGAAAATATCAGCACTAGTGTGTATGTCTTTGGTTGGATGTAAAGTATGTGTGACTGCTGACCATGTGCAAGCTCTGAATGCATGAACTGTGAAGCTCAGCTGGAGAGAATGCTGCTTGTCACTGTAACTGTTGCTTCACATGCCATTTTTTAGAAAAAGGTGTTGACTGACTTATGTCATGATGTGTCACCAGAACTTTCAAACTTTAATTAGCTGTATTCGTCTCATTTTTGCCATCTAGTGTGGAAGTATTCCTGCCACTGCCTCAAAGAGAACTTTCATGTTACATGACTAGAAGTTGAGGTGGTTTGTGATAATTTTTAACTGAATAGAAATTATTCAATTACAATCAATTTTAAGCAGGTAGCCAAACTCTGGTGTTATTAAGCTTTTAAATGTTGTTGTATTTCTGTCATTCAGTAAAGATTCCTGTCTTTCAGGAAGGCACGTTGTTGTTCTGAAAGCAAAGTAAAATCACATTATCTCTTAATTTGTGGTGCAGTATCATGTTTCAAAAAGCAGAATGTAGGTGTTCTTTATGACATGATCTCTCAACTGTCAGCTTTTCCATTCATAGATGCTCAATTTTTGATGCTGCTGCTTTAGGATGTGCTACACAGACACTTTTTA
Organism: Sclerurus mexicanus; assembly: GCA_013396755.1. Lineage (NCBI taxonomy): Eukaryota > Metazoa > Chordata > Aves > Passeriformes > Furnariidae > Sclerurus > Sclerurus mexicanus. The sequence continues at coordinate 2,301,783 of VWZF01002844.1, forward strand.
GGAAGTCCCCCAAAATATAATGATGATTTCAATGACCTGGCCAGTCAAATCATGAAAATACAACTTCTCTGACTTTGGTAATTCACACACAGAGATTGTGTTTATCCAGCAGCATTGGTGTTGTCAAGATTGAGATAGCTCTGATTATTAAAAACAACAACAAAAAAAGGCAAAACAAAAAAGCTAAAGAACCAAACGACTATAACTGAAATTCACAATTCCTTGCTATAGAAACACTGCTGCAGTTCTGCTAATACTGCCATTTCTAATTGCAGAATTCAGTTTTTCTTGTGAAGCATCAGTGTTGACACAGATGTTTGAAGGAGCAGCTAAACCCACAACTTTCAATTGAGCAGCTTAGCAACATTGTCCTGCTTATAGAATCTACTTCAAGGAGCATCAGGCTTTGCTCAAAATACTGGCTTTTGGGTAATCCTTTATCTGACTCCCTTGCACACATGCAGCACACTTCCCATCTGCCAGCCAGTTTTTCTCAGCTAAGAGTGTTCCCTTCCCCCTTTTTTTTAATGCTGTTTTCCTCAGAAAAAAAAAAAATCACTTTAATATTTCTTTAATTGTTCTGTATGTATAAATATGAACCCTTTCCTTAGTATAAGTGCATTTGTGTGACACAGGGGAGTCTTCACACTATGTCAAGGGATTGCTGTCCCAAAAGAAATGCAGAGGCAACACTTGCTTTCTCAGAACTGATCAAAATTCATAGAACCTGCAATATATTAAATTTCTGGTGGTACATACTACAAAGCCAACAGGGAAGAAAAAAACCAAAGCTTTATTAGTGCCAATTTTGAGTGGAAGGAATCCAAACCAGAAAATTTCTGTCTCTCCAGCTTCAACATATAACCTATATTTATATTTTTAAAATAAATGCTAGTTCTCTGCTTTTAAAAAGTTGCAGTTGTACTTGGAACATGGCTTAAGCTCCACTGTTGTCCTAGTCAAGAAAAAACAATTTTTACAAATCTGTAAGATGCATAATTTTAAGATTTACATAGAAGGCAAGGTACTAAACTGCATTGTTATGAAAAGCATGGGATGAGAATATCAGTGACAGGGAACTGCAACATGTTTTTGCTGCATTAGTATTGTTGATAAAATACTGTGAATTTCAAAGAATAAATGTTATTTGGTCTCCTTAAGGGGAAAAATAGTTCATTGCAAATTATGTACAATAGAATACCACATGTATTAAGTAGCACATAACCAAGTTTTTCAGAAAATCTGGAAGTTTACCTGATTGAGATGTAGACTAATCTCATTTGCTCTCATTATTGGCATCTTCATGGCTTCCCTTCCTGTTTTTTAACTGAGTTGTGTATGCTATGAAGTTATACTCTCTCTCTTCCTGAGGCTAGTTTTCAGTACCAGGGTGCTATTTTTATTTCACGTACTCCTTTTGCATGAGCTGTTTCAAGGTCTTCAGACCTATTATGATAACCACCGTGGCTCTGTCACCCTTTCACCCCTGCTGTGCTGCTTGGAACACGGATGGCTGACTTGGCAGTTATCAGGAGAAAATGTGTTGCTGGTGGTGTAATTTTATAAGTTAATGGTGTCATCATTGCTACCTCTACATTCTCTGTTCTGTTTCTAGTTTACACTTCTGTAGTAAAATACTGGGCTGTAAATACTGTGTTGACATCTGTGTGTGGATAAGGTAGGGTAGCGAAATAAAAAGAAATGGTTCAACATGTTAAGGACACTTAGTAAGTACAACTTTAACCAGTATGTTTATGCTTTTAAGCAGCATATTCCTTATCAGCTGCAAAATATTCTTACTTAACTTTTGATTTACTGAAAGGATACTCTTTTGTTGTAAGAAAGTGAAAGACCTGGCAATGCACACTCACAGCCTCTGCACCTTGGGCTGCATCAAAAGCATGATGGCCAGCAGGTTGAGGGAGGTGATTGCTCTCTTCTCTACCCCTGTCTGGTGAGACTCCACTTGGAGTACGCTATCCAGCTCTGGGCCCCCAGCATAAGAAGGACATGGGCCTGTTGGAGCGAGTCCAGAGGGGGGACACAAAACTTACCAGAGTGCTGAAGCACCTCACCTCGTGGGCTGAGAGAGTTGTGTTTGTTCAGCTTGGAGAAGAGAAGGCTCTTGGGAGACCTTATAGCACCTTCCAGTACCTAAAGGGGGCTGACAGGAGCTGGAGAGGAACTTTCTGCTGAGGGCACGTGGTGACAGGACAAGGGGGAATGGCTTCAAACAGCCGGAGGATATAGACTAGATACTCAGAAGAAATTCTTTACTCTGAGAGTGGTGAGGCACTGGAACAGGTGGCACAGAGAAGTTGTGGATGCCCCTTCTGTGGAACTGTTTAAGACCATGCTAGGTGGGGCCTTGAGCAAGCTGGAAAAACATCCCAGCTCGTGGCAGGGGAGTTGGAACTAGATAATCTTTTAAGTCTCTTTCAGTCCAAACCATTTTGTGATTCTATGACCTGTAATGGCCTTTTATAGACTTGAAACCCTTATGAAATGTCAGAACTTGTACTTGGCTTTAACTGAATTTTCACCTTCATAGAAGCAATGCAGTAGATCTGTTTAAAGGCACTGAAGAAATAAGAGCAAGAGATTTTTGAGACTGACTGTAATATTAGTGTCTTTTTTATTTCTGGGGTGTTTTTGTGCCCAGCTCTTTCTTTGAGAGATGCAACTGCTATTCAAAGGCTTGTTTTCTGTCTTCTGCTCTGAAAACATATCTGTAATCCCTTCAGAAAACCATTTGTTGTCAAACATGGATTGTATTGCAGACTCTTTTAATTGTAAGATGAATTTAATTATCACAATAATACATCTTGGTTTTGTCCTGTTTTCTGTGGATTGTGTGCAACACAATGTTAGCTTATTTTAAATAAGTGCTTAAAAGAACACCAATAGAGAAGGCTAACAGACTGTGAGCNCTACAAAGCCAACAGGGAAGAAAAAAACCAAAGCTTTATTAGTGCCAATTTTGAGTGGAAGGAATCCAAACCAGAAAATTTCTGTCTCTCCAGCTTCAACATATAACCTATATTTATATTTTTAAAATAAATGCTAGTTCTCTGCTTTTAAAAAGTTGCAGTTGTACTTGGAACATGGCTTAAGCTCCACTGTTGTCCTAGTCAAGAAAAAACAATTTTTACAAATCTGTAAGATGCATAATTTTAAGATTTACATAGAAGGCAAGGTACTAAACTGCATTGTTATGAAAAGCATGGGATGAGAATATCAGTGACAGGGAACTGCAACATGTTTTTGCTGCATTAGTATTGTTGATAAAATACTGTGAATTTCAAAGAATAAATGTTATTTGGTCTCCTTAAGGGGAAAAATAGTTCATTGCAAATTATGTACAATAGAATACCACATGTATTAAGTAGCACATAACCAAGTTTTTCAGAAAATCTGGAAGTTTACCTGATTGAGATGTAGACTAATCTCATTTGCTCTCATTATTGGCATCTTCATGGCTTCCCTTCCTGTTTTTTAACTGAGTTGTGTATGCTATGAAGTTATACTCTCTCTCTTCCTGAGGCTAGTTTTCAGTACCAGGGTGCTATTTTTATTTCACGTACTCCTTTTGCATGAGCTGTTTCAAGGTCTTCAGACCTATTATGATAACCACCGTGGCTCTGTCACCCTTTCACCCCTGCTGTGCTGCTTGGAACACGGATGGCTGACTTGGCAGTTATCAGGAGAAAATGTGTTGCTGGTGGTGTAATTTTATAAGTTAATGGTGTCATCATTGCTACCTCTACATTCTCTGTTCTGTTTCTAGTTTACACTTCTGTAGTAAAATACTGGGCTGTAAATACTGTGTTGACATCTGTGTGTGGATAAGGTAGGGTAGCGAAATAAAAAGAAATGGTTCAACATGTTAAGGACACTTAGTAAGTACAACTTTAACCAGTATGTTTATGCTTTTAAGCAGCATATTCCTTATCAGCTGCAAAATATTCTTACTTAACTTTTGATTTACTGAAAGGATACTCTTTTGTTGTAAGAAAGTGAAAGACCTGGCAATGCACACTCACAGCCTCTGCACCTTGGGCTGCATCAAAAGCATGATGGCCAGCAGGTTGAGGGAGGTGATTGCTCTCTTCTCTACCCCTGTCTGGTGAGACTCCACTTGGAGTACGCTATCCAGCTCTGGGCCCCCAGCATAAGAAGGACATGGGCCTGTTGGAGCGAGTCCAGAGGGGGGACACAAAACTTACCAGAGTGCTGAAGCACCTCACCTCGTGGGCTGAGAGAGTTGTGTTTGTTCAGCTTGGAGAAGAGAAGGCTCTTGGGAGACCTTATAGCACCTTCCAGTACCTAAAGGGGGCTGACAGGAGCTGGAGAGGAACTTTCTGCTGAGGGCACGTGGTGACAGGACAAGGGGGAATGGCTTCAAACAGCCGGAGGATATAGACTAGATACTCAGAAGAAATTCTTTACTCTGAGAGTGGTGAGGCACTGGAACAGGTGGCACAGAGAAGTTGTGGATGCCCCTTCTGTGGAACTGTTTAAGACCATGCTAGGTGGGGCCTTGAGCAAGCTGGAAAAACATCCCAGCTCGTGGCAGGGGAGTTGGAACTAGATAATCTTTTAAGTCTCTTTCAGTCCAAACCATTTTGTGATTCTATGACCTGTAATGGCCTTTTATAGACTTGAAACCCTTATGAAATGTCAGAACTTGTACTTGGCTTTAACTGAATTTTCACCTTCATAGAAGCAATGCAGTAGATCTGTTTAAAGGCACTGAAGAAATAAGAGCAAGAGATTTTTGAGACTGACTGTAATATTAGTGTCTTTTTTATTTCTGGGGTGTTTTTGTGCCCAGCTCTTTCTTTGAGAGATGCAACTGCTATTCAAAGGCTTGTTTTCTGTCTTCTGCTCTGAAAACATATCTGTAATCCCTTCAGAAAACCATTTGTTGTCAAACATGGATTGTATTGCAGACTCTTTTAATTGTAAGATGAATTTAATTATCACAATAATACATCTTGGTTTTGTCCTGTTTTCTGTGGATTTTGTGCAACACAATGTTAGCTTATTTTAAATAAGTGCTTAAAAGAACACCAATAGAGAAGGCTAACAGACTGTGAGCCGTAATAGGCTAACACCTCAAATCTTTGGAAAGTTTCTTGCTGTGTTAATCCCCAGATTCTGAAACGTTGTAGAGTAATTTAGTGTTACTGTTGTTTTCTGTGTTGTTTTACTGTTGTGATTTATGCTTGCTTTCTTCTTAAAATTGGAAGGTAATTTTGGCTCAGTTCTAATAAACAGATTTACTAATTAAATATTTCTGTCTGTTCACTCAATAGCTAGAGATGATTGCCATGGAAAATCCTGCAGACTTGAAGAAGCAGTTGTATGTTGAATTTGAAGGAGAGCAAGGAGTAGATGAAGGAGGTGTTTCCAAAGAATTTTTTCAACTGGTTGTGGAAGAAATCTTCAATCCAGATATTGGTATGTGTTCTAATAATTTAGTAATTGAACAGATTGTTCTCACAAAACGTTGGCCTGGATGATCTTTGCAGGTCTCTTCCAGTCTGGTTTGTTCTGTGTTTGTGCATTGCCTTTCTGTGTCTGCTGCTGCTTCTCTGTGAAGCTCTTCAGATTCACTAGTGATCATGAGAGTATTTGACACACACTGAGGCTCTTTGTCATCATCAGTCATCCTCCTAAGGAGGCATGATGAAAGGAGTAACTGTGTAGTTAGTGAGAGCTGTCATTGCTTGTTTAGATACAGATCGGTAGTGCAGGGTTCCTTTGTTTGTTCTCTCACCTTTCTCCTCACTTTGCTTTGTGATTAGCTTCTAGAATTAGTAATCAAACCAAAGAGGAAGAGCTTCTGCAATAAAGCAAGAGTAGGACTATGGTGAGTTTTTGAGTTATTTCATCCCCTCCTTCAGCGTAATAAATCTGGTAGTCTCAGTTCTACAGATCCAAAGTGTGGCAGTAATGTCAAATTTGATTGTAGTTAGTTAAGAACCAAGAATAATTTGATACATCGGAGCCAAAATTTTACAGTTGTATTTTAGCAGTCACATTTCCATCTTACCCTTTTTCCCCTTGCTTCCTGCATCACTTTTATGCCGCTATCTTTATATACAGCAAGGACATGCTGCTTTTAGTATGCAGTTTGTCTGCTACTCCAAAAATATTAAAATGTTATAAAATTATATGAATACTTTGTGTTAGAATAGAAATGAGACCTGCCAGGTTACCATACTAATTTCATATTTTCTGTGAAATATGATGTCACATTGTACTTTCTGTAATAGTTTCCTGTAAAGAAGCTCTAAAGCCATTAGTTAATTTGGATTTACTGATCAGTTTTAAGAAAGAAAGCTGCTGTTCTTGGGTTTGTAGCTTAGAAAATTGATGAAAATATACAGAAATCCAGTTTGACTGGATTAAAGAGGAAGTCCCCAGAGTCAGTAAGAGAATATGGACCTTGGCACTTGCCCTTCACCATATGCAAGCCAGTTCTTACAACAAGTGGTACAGAGCCATAGACAAGCCTCACTCACTCTAAAAACTGCTATGAACTTGGAGAGATTTGGAATCTGAATTAGCAAACTTACTTGGAATAAATTAAAGTATGGCAAAATAAGGAAGTCTTAATACTTTGTCTGATGAAGTTGTATTTCCAGTGGAAAATAAATATATTTTCAACCTGAATTTATCTAAACAGAGGTTGTGTGGGTGCCTATATTGAAATGCTTTTTTAGGAATGCTAAAGTCTGCTTCAACTAAGATCCAGCCATTGTGTATATACTCACTGTGCTTATAGATTAGATGCGCATGCATGTTTTAAATTTTACTTCTGTATTCAAAATTTTAAACAGTACGTACGCTTTGTATTCATAGTAACTCGGGAGTGGGGGAAGGACATTCATTGACTTTTGGCATAAATGTGTAAAAGCAGAAAATGTAGCTTGCATTCACAGTCATCTTTTCTTTGGCATCTATTAATATGCATTGCAGCATAACAGTTTATGTATGTACTATATATACCAAGTGTGACTTTTGTTGACTTGTAAACTCTTAACTGAGGAAACAAAGGTGATCCTTTAAATGGAATTTAAAATTTCTGTCCTCTAATATTGTTTTAATAGTTTCTTTGATTTTTCAAGGGTTTCCATGCCTTAAAGTTTTACTCGGAGGAGGCAGTAACTCAGAAAAAATATTGGACTTATAAGCAAAGTCACCATAGAAAAATGGAAGAAGTGATAACTTCATATAATATCCCTAGCAACACTATACAGTTGTTTTCCCCTTACTGCAGATTCCAGTTTCTTCTGGTGTTTCATTATGATTTTAATGTACTGTAGTATTGATTTTAGTCAGGAAATAAAATATTTCACATTAAAAGTGTTTGCAGATGTGGATCAGAGTGAACTGTTGATCCTTCATTGTTAGACGTTTGTTTTGACAGTTTAACTCTTTCATCATCTTCCAGAAAGTACAAGTCATATTTCTTTTATGTGCCAGTAATCCAGAAGTTACTTCAGTCAGTTCAGAAAACAGAATACAGGATTCTGTATAATGTTTCTCCAATTATGCCTGAGTTGCTCATACGTTTCTGATTTTCCACTTGCCTTATCTGATGTGTCGGTGTGTTATTTGTGTGCTCCCTGAATAGCTGACCGTGTCCTAGTACCTTATTGAGATAAAATAATCAATTTGGGGGAATAGCCAGAGTCTGAATTAGCTTGCAGCTCATTTCCTTATATTGAATAAGAAATCAGTCTTTTCTGAAGGTGACATTTTCAGTCTTTAAGAGTAATTTTGTGGCTCTGTTCCTGTGGCTTAGTAATCAATTTGTACATCTGCATAGGTTGTAAATAAGCATATCTTCTAAGAGTTGACAAGAGAAATCCTTGTGGCAAATGTAGTTGATATTCTTGACTATATGGATCTGACTTCTGGTGTGTTAGGAATAAGTAGCCTGGGGAACTTTTGCTTAGGTCCTGCCTGAAAATCATGGGACTTAGCTGTACAAGCAACAGGTCACTGGGATTATACTTTTCCAAGTATACTCCACTTAAATCTTTGGGGTTTGCATTTATCTTGTTTCAACATTGTAGTCAGGTAAGCAATGGATTTTATTGAGGGATTCATTTAAAGAATTTACAGCCTGTACACCAACTCTGGTTTCATAAAGTGCTATCTTCGGTCTTCATACAGCCAAAAGGGTAAGGGACTCTTTGCCCATGTCTTGTCTGCATAGTCGTATCCTCTCCCTGCAGCTTCTGGCATGTGCCAGTTCAGCTTTTTGTTGAAGTCTTCAGTGCTCAGCTTGTGCACTGGGCAGGAATTGATCACCTGAAATAGTGAGCTGAATGAAGAGAAGGAGACAAAGCAAAATGACTCCCTTTTGACAGTGACAAGCTGTTAAAATTGCAGTCCTTCTTGTGAAACAGTCCCATGGTCCATTTTCTCCTCAAGTTAAGATTTATGTGATAGCTGCAGAAACAAGCAAACAAATCTGGTGCGCATCTAACTCTGAAATCATGTGTGCTCCATCATCATAGTTTCTAATTCAGTCACAGGGCTGCATCTAGTCCTGATCCTTTGCTGGAACTGGCCTGAAAAAGCCTTTGAGGAAAGCCTGTCACTTTTTAGTAGCTAGAGTCCTTCAGGATTGTTTCATCGGCGTGGTTTTTGTTTGTGTTCTTTTCTTGCACTGTCGTATTTGTCAGAGTTACTAATCAATGCTGAAAATGTGCTGCTGGTTCCTCAGAAATGGCAGGAGATGAAAGCTTGTGTAGGTACAGCTTCAAGTGGGTGTTGCAGATGTATCACAGGTCTCTTGTATACCTTTAGTGGTAATGTGAGTAACAGTGTTTTGAGCAGCTCCAATTACCCTTAGGTAAGTACTTTCTCTTTGCCATTAAATTCAGTATAGTGTTAAACATGTTTTGAAGGCTAATGCAAATGGGTTTATAGTGGTAAGTTTTATGTGTCATTTGTATTGAATTGTAATCAAAATTGTTAAACTTTTTTTTTTTTTTTTTAACAGGGATGTTCACGTATGATGAATCTACAAAACTGTTCTGGTTTAATCCGTCCTCTTTTGAAACTGAGGGTCAGTTTACCCTGATAGGCATAGTACTGGGTCTGGCTATTTACAACAACTGTATACTGGATGTACATTTTCCCATGGTTGTCTACAGGAAGCTAATGGGCAAAAAAGGAACTTTCCGTGATCTGGCAGATTCTCATCCTGTAAGTTCCGTATGTTCTTTGCGTTTACTAATGCATTTTCCATGCAGTAACCTAATCTAGATTTAAATTCAACACAAGATCACTGTCAGAACTGGAAGGGAAATAACCAGTGACTTGTGTGAAGAGTCTGTATTAGTTAAATTCATAAGCAATGAAACCTCTGGTTTGGAGGAGACAGAATTGTAACGCCAACAAATAGGGCTCAGTATGAGTAAAGTTTTGGGTTATTTTTTTACTGCGTGAATTGCTAAATATCAGTAAGCACTATTAAGCATACACAAATATTAATGGTATCTTTCCAAAGTGACTTCTAAAATTAGGCTATAGCTGTTTGTAGAAGTATATTTCTACCAAAAAAAGAAGGTGAAAGTAATAGTAGACATGCAAAGATTGATAATCTTTCTGATTTTTGTCCAAAGCAAAAGATAGATGAGGCAGTTAATGAATATCGCTATAGCTTGGGAGCAGTGATCAGAGTCCATCTTGTCCCACCCCTTCCCGGCCAGTGGCTGTACAAAAGCTCGGAGCTGTACATGAGCTGTAGTAGGTAGAGCACACAAGTGTTAAGCACACAGAAAGTTAAAAAGAAGAGGAGGTAGTGAATGGCTCTTAAGCTGCTGGTTCGACTGTTGCATTTAGGAAGATTGCTGGGTACTGATAGGCTCTTTTAAGGGAGTTATCGCTCATTGCCATGTTTCTTTTTTATCTTAATATCTGCTGCTGTTTGTTTTTACAAATGCTGAGCTTTGCAAAAACATTGTTTGGACTGCTATAGGAGATTTTAGGTGACTTGTGTCATAGACTATAACAACCCTTTTTTAAGGCAGGTGATTTCATGTCTTCTGGTATTACTTGGTGAAATCTGTTGAAGCTTATTTTGGACAGACATGTATTTCTTATTCCATTAGGTTCTTTACCAGAGTTTGAGAGACTTACTAGAGTATGAAGGAAGTGTGGAAGATGATATGATGATAACGTTTCAAATATCTCACACGGATCTCTTTGGCAATCCAATGATGCATGATTTAAAGGAAAACGGTGATAAAATTCCTATTACGAATGAAAACAGAAAGGTACACTGAACTTTTTAAACAGAATCTGTAGTTCTTAGATGCACTTACTATATATATTGAGTTATGTAGTACTGTATGGAGGTTTGGTCTCACTTATAATTTAAAAGCCTTTTGAAATTGCTGTAGCACTGGGTAATTGTAAACAGAAGAGGCTTCTCTTAAAGAAAACATCAATATGTGCATACATAGCTTCTGGGCGTGGTGTTTGGCCTGTTTGAGCAATATTTGAGAGTTTTTCCCTATTGTTGCTGAATAGAAGCTGAACCCAGATAATCTATGTAGAATTATAGAATTACACATATTTTGGGATCTTGTATTCTTTGGGAGGTACTTCAAGTGGCATATGTTGAAACACTAAAGTTTTTTGGGATTTATTTTCTTGCAGGAATTTGTCAATCTGTATGCTGACTATATACTCAATAAATCAGTAGAAAAACAGTTCAAGGCCTTTCGGAGAGGATTCCACATGGTGACCAATGAATCTCCTTTGAAATATTTATTTAGACCAGAGGAAATTGAATTACTTATTTGTGGAAGTAGGGTAAGAATTCTGAATGTACACCAGAAAGTGGAGCTTTTTTTGATCCTAAGTATATAATTAGCAGTCATCTTTAAAAATATCATCTTCTTACAGAATTTAGATTTTCAAGCACTAGAAGAAACTACAGAGTATGATGGTGGCTATACAAGAGACTCTCTTATTATTAGGTAACTTTTTCTAATTTTTTAAAGATAAAAAGCACTTTATCTGCCTGTTTCTTCATAATGAATTTAATTTTGTACTGTTTAGTATTTTTCTAGTACTGGAGATGTAAATGCCTTATGTATACCTTCACTTTACTCAAGTATTCTCATTAGTAAAGAGGAGATGGTATAAGCATTTTTGCATCAGTATGATTCCTTAGAAAATAGTTGTAATAAAATAAAGAAGGAACATCTGCAGAACCCTTATAAGCCAAATTAATGTTTAAAGACAGTTGAACTGCAGTGGTTGGGTAGTATTCTGAATTTCTACTTCTGAATCTCATTGATTGGTAAATACACTCTGTTAGTTTTGGTTTATGAATGCAACTTGTAAACTTGATGTTAAGACTGACTAGAATTGCTACACTTTCAAAGCTCAATTACTTTTGAAAGTCTCATTTACACCAAAGAAAATTCACAGTTTACTTACTTTTTGGTTTCTTTATAGGGAATTCTGGGAAATAGTCCATTCATTTACGGATGAACAGAAAAGACTATTCTTACAGTTTACAACAGGCACAGACAGAGCCCCTGTGGGAGGACTTGGAAAGTTAAAGATGATCATAGCCAAAAATGGCCCAGATACAGAGAGGTAAAGAAAAAAAAAAATCTACATTTTGTGTGTTTGTTCAGCAATTGAAGTGAATTCTCTGCTTTTAAGTTATTAACCTAGTTAAATCTGAAAGTTGAATCTATAAGAAAAGTAGATTTTCTTTAAATTCATTATTTTTGGACTTAATGAAATAGCGATGTGTTTCTTCTGCATGTACTGCATGTTCCCAGATCTGAATTATTTTCTTGGTTTTTTTTGTTTTTGTTCTCCCCCACAGGTTACCTACATCTCACACATGCTTTAATGTACTTTTGCTTCCGGAGTACTCAAGCAAAGAAAAGCTTAAGGAAAGATTATTGAAGGCCATCACATATGCCAAAGGATTTGGCATGCTGTAATAAATATAACAAAAGGGATTAAAAAATGATGGTGATGATGTCCCTGTTCAAAAAGGCCATAAGATAGTGAGCTACAGTAGTCACCTGTGTTTGTGCCTCCCTTCTTTACTGGGGACATTGGGCTGGAACAGCAGATTTCAGCTGCTTATATGAACAAAATCTTTATTTTTTCTTTTAGCGTGAAAGTGTTACATATTCTTTCACTTGTATGTACAGAGAGGTTTTCCTGAATATTTATTTTAAGGGTTAAATCACTTTTGCTTGTGTTTATTACTGCTTGAAGTTGAGCCTTTTTGAGTATTTACAAGAAAACAAACTGTACTCTCCCAAGGAAAATATTGCCATCATTTGTAGACCATGTAACCTTCAAGTATGTGCTATATTTTTGTCCCTGTATCTAATCAAATCAAGAACTGTACTTTTTGAGGAGTTTGCTTTTGAAACTTGAAGTCTTGGAAAACAGTGTGATGCAATTACTGCTGTTCTAGCCCCCAAAGAGTTTCTGTGCAAAATCTTAAGAATCAATAAAGATGGAAGGGAGAACTTGGAATGTTAAATTGCAGCCTTGAGAACTTTACTTTAGTCACAGCACAACAATTAAAATTCATTTCACTATATGTTGTCTTCACATGTCTTGTAATAAACTGTTTTTAATTAGGAAACATTTCTTAGCATATGAAAGGGTAGAAATTTTAGTTACTTTTTTAAAAAAAGAAGTTTACTGGGGAAAGTGCATTTTCAACTGAACAGCTTTAGAGTAGGGAGTGAAGTGTCTGGAAAAAAAGATAGGAAGTTTTTGCTATATTATAAACAAAGCATGTGGAAGTGCACTTAAAATGAAGTTTTATTCTTAATTGCCTATTATGTTGACATTTCAAATAGACAATCCAAAGTCTTCCCTACATGTTATGTCATCATCATTTATTTAATGAATCGTTTTTCCTACCTATCAAGGCACATGATCAGTGTTGCACCATAATCTAAAGGGATGGCTACTGTATTTTAATCTCATCTAACAATAAGCAAAATTGAACAATATTAAACGTGAGGCCTACTTCCTATTGTACACTTCCAAGCATTAAATAAACTGTTAGAAAGTAAGTACTAAGGTTATGTTCATCTACTACATAAAGTATTCAGTAGGTTTTTAATTTAACTCTACAAATCATATCAGAAATAAATCCTTTACCTTTCGTAGTCTGTGTTTAATGTTAATTTCTCCTGTTGCAATATACAATGAAGGGATTATGCATTTTTAAGTGAAGATGTAACTGGCATATCTCTTTTACAATACAAGCTGCAGCGGGTGTGCAGAGCTGAGCTTGTGCCTTGACAATTGCTATAACTGGCTACTTCCGATCAAACCCGTGACTGTGTGGAATTGGCATTAAAAAGCATAGTTTTGAAATCATTGGAGAAAGAAAAGATGTCTTTCAGGACTATTTTAATAAATTCTTTCTAGTAATAGAAACAGACAACTGTTATGTAACTACGATGCTGAATAAAACAATGACCTTTTTTCACCATGATTCAGTGAAAAAGAAAATAAGTGACTTCCTTACTTTGATAAATTGGATATTAAATTATTTGGTTAGAAAATGTTCTGGTACAGCATAATTTGAGGGTTGCAGGTAAAGAAAACCCTCCAGAAGTGAACTGTAGTGATGTGGGGTCCAGCTGTGTTCCCCTCTGAAATCCAAGCCAATGCCAGACGATCTGGACACAGGGACTGGAACCTGCTGGGGAGGGAGAGGTGCTGGCCTTTTGATCTCCAGGTGGCCCTTAGGACATGCCTTCTTGAGGGTCCAGCTTGTTGCATGTCCCTGAAGAGGAAAACGCAACATATCCCACCTCTCAGTAGGGCAGCTGACGACAGTGCTTGCTGAGCCCTTCAGATTTGGAGCATCTTTTGCTGTAGGTGGTGAGAACAAGATTTGCCAAGTGCCTTGAGGTGCTTCGTTACAAGTGTGAACACATCGTGATACTGCTGTGTGGTAGGTACTGCCTCAACAGTCTAATACTTTAAGCTGTATCCCTACGATTTGTTTTATTCTGATGTGGTTACACCCATCTGACAGGTGCATATGATTCATGTTGGGGTTTTCTATGTAGGTCTAAAAGCTGTGCAGACAGTGTAATTGGATGGCAACAAAAAGTCCTCTACCTGATGTGTTGATGTTGTAAATATGCTTTTTCTGTTTCCCTTTAGCATTAAGGTTAAAATAATACATGATTGTATTGGCCTTTGAAAGCATAAGTTCTTTGTCAAGGAATATTTTCAGGTAAGATAGTCATCTTTGACTGATTTCTCATTTAAATATATACTGCCTCCCCCAAAATGCCACTGTATTGAAGCGTTATCTCCTTAGTGGTGTTATAAATGTGCTACTTATCCAGCAGCAGCAGTTGATAAAGTTTAGAATAAATGAATCTTGAAGCCTTGCAGCTTCAGGCTGCATTCCTGCCCTGCAGAAGTGCTAGTCAGCCTTCTGTTGCTTGACAGCGAACATGCCATTTTAAGGTTTTTGGGTTGTATTCTGGGCTCCAGGCAGGCACACCTGAAATGTCTTCCACCCTCACTCAGTCCTTCAATAGCATTTAGCATATTTTAGGTCTTCAAAACTTACCTTGGAAACTTAAGTGTACTTCCATGTCACTGAAGTAACTCTGGTGAGAGAGAGAGAATATTCCTCTTCCAAGGTAGGAGTCTGATGTCAGTGTGCTGGTGCTCTCTCCACATGGTGTCTTTAATACATTAACAAGAAAGTATTTTGGACATCTCAGCATTGCCTCATTTGACAAGTGAAATGCCTCTGAGTATCTCCTTCTGCACCCTAATAGACTGCCAAGATGTTTCCAGCTCTGGGGCAAAGGGGACATCAGGCTTTTATCTGTGTTTTGTAGAATCACGTGCCTCAAAATGATAGTAATGCAAGATACACTGAAAAGAATTATCTTAGTACAGCATTTTTTCAGATTTCATTCAGAGTGAAGGGTAGTTTTGTTTAGCTCTGAAGGTATGTTAGCACATGACTGCAGGAACAGAGCACCACCTTTTAAAAGACAGAAGCTTTTGCTTGCTGGAAAGATTTCGGTAACAGCTGTCAGGAGTGAGCGCAGTTCAGTTAACTAAGGAACAGTGGTTTGTGAATTTCTGACTGCGCTTGTCTTCCATTTGGCAGGCAGCAGACTGAGATGGGACTGTGGCAGCCAAGGGGACTCCTCCAATCCTGCAATTTGAGGAAAGCTGATGCTGGAATAGGCTGGTGATGAGCCCAGGGCTCCAAGCAACTCTATTTCAGCAGTCAGTCTGTGCCTCTCATCCAACAGTGGGCTTCGCTGCTGAAGCAGGAGCTTCATACCACGTGTAATGCCATGCAGGGCTGAAACTCCAGGTGGGCTGCAGTGTGGGCTGCCCAGATGCTTGCCTGGGTTTCTGCTCTGGAGCAGGGAGCTGGACACAGGTTTCCATGCAACTGATGTTCTGCAAGAGGACAAACCCCCACATCGTCATCTTTAAGGTGTTTCCCTGGCAGTGTTGTAGCCAGTTACTTCCAGGTAGATTTTTAATCTCACTAGAGGATTAAAAATTTCCTGGTTGTCTGAAGAATTTTCAGGACGAAGACATTTCAGTTGAGTGGTATGTTTGAATTATGCCTTATTTATTATGCAGAAAAACTCTAGTGTTTCAGCATGTAAGATGGAGCAGGAATTTCTTCCAAGTTTAGCTATGTAAAATCAAGCCTTTCCTGACAACAGCTGAGTTTATTATGTTTAGTCTGAGTCACAAGGGGTTGTGATGTTACCCACCTTTCTTGTTTATACTTGAAAGTTTAATTAAAGTTGTCACCAAATTTGTAAGACCATCAAGGACTTTAATTTTATTAAAAAATTCAATTTTATACCATATCATGGAAGGGACACTGCTTTGGAAATAAGAGTTGCTACTGGTATTTGTCTTAAGACAGGGCACTTCTTACCCAGAAAACTCATGAAACCCATTGTATTTTTCTCTAGTGCTGCATCAAAAGGTGTCTTAGGCTGTTGATTATTATTTTTCACTAACAAAATGTGTGTGGGAAGATAGTTTTAATTGCAGTTGGGCAGCTTTCTGATGTGCAGCTGTGGTTTTGTTCTGGTCTGCAGTGTTTGTAGGATACATTAAGAGAGCAATCCTGATAAATAACTGAAGTTTGCCTAGCGTGCTTGTGTTTATTGGTATCTTGCTCAGTATATATCCTGCTTTGGGATTTTTGTGTGGGGAAATGTCTAAGAGACTGGATCACTGGAGATGCAAGTAGAGGGTGGGAATCATTATTCTATTTTAGGATAATAAAGTAGCATGAGGAACTGCTACGTTATCTTGCTGCAGAGTTTTGAGACAAGTAAGAGCATAACTGACTCTGAAAGTCAGACAGTGATTGCTGGAGTTAGGCTTCTGCCTTTGGAAGGACATGCAGCACAGCTCAGCTATAAACAACTGCTCCTATGGCCTTGGCTCACAGCTTGTACTGAACTATTGTCATGTGGAAAGCTGACATGAAGCCTTTCTTAATGTCACCAAAAGCTGTGGTGTATCTGCTGTGCCAGCGGGTTCATGTACAGAGAAAATCCCTTAAATCTGTCATGCCTCTTGCATCCTTCTGCTTCCAGACCTGTGTAGTACAGCAGTGTGAGCAACAATGCGCAGGAGTAACTGTCTGTAAAATGGCAACTACTTGAACTTCTCTGTTCCAAGTTTTGAGCTGCCATACATCATGTGCTGCTACATTTGATTTAGTTATTTCCCTTTGTAAGCACTCAGTGTTTGAGCAGCAAGGGGTAAAGAACAGGGGAGCCAATGTTACAATTATAGGGGGTTTATTTCTTAATATAATTGATTTGAACAAAAAATGGGAAACTCGGCACAAGAATGTTTCCTAAATGAAAAGATGTTTTCAAAAGAATAATCTCCCTTGTGCCATGCACACTGATTGTTAATTTTCTTTAATTGCCATCTGTGTGTGAGAATCTATGAATTTTGTAGCAAGCAATCCGAAATAAGGCAGGTGACATTTTGGCCTTGCCAATACAAGTACATTCTTTTCAAAACACAGCACAGACTTATTTCTTTATGACCATCTAATAAGGGTTGTTTTTGCACTGGTTTTTTTACACCTTGAATCTCTCTGTGGAGGGTCTTATATTTCCCAAAGTAAAATCCCCAAGAGTATGTCCTTTCTAATGAAATTCCTGTCCGACTGCTTTGGAGCTGCAGCCACGAGGCTCTGCTTTCTGCCTCAGCTGGAACAGCCAGCGGCCAGCCCGGGTGAGAGCATTGCTCCTGCACTACGAGTTGTTCCAGACAGCGTCCTCAGCCCTGTGAGGCAATCCTGCTCCAGACCTTTTGGACAAGCAGTTTTATCATCAAAGCCAGCTTCCTTGCTGGCTTTGATTTTGGAGAAGAGAGGCCTTCTCCATGTCTTAGCCCTAGGAATGGCTTCCTGGGCTCAGGATTCTGTTTCTGGGAGCACCCACTGCAGCTGTTGTCATCCTCAGAGGATGTGCTCAGTCCCTTCTTTCTCTTTTGTGCTCTTAGCTTCTCACAAAGGACAGAGGGTGGGTTGGCCTGGAGCCAGCCGTCTTGGCTGCCATGTCCTGCTTCAGACCAGCAGTGGCAGTGGGGGCAGCTGGTGTCACTGAAACAGCAGCAGTGATTTGCCTGCTCCCTTCAAGCCTTGCTGCTGCAGGGCTGTGGGGGGTAAAAATGGGCTCTTTCAGCAGTTTCTTCATAGAATCTGCAAGGTGAGAGCCTCCAGCAGCCATACTCTGCTGTTTCTCACCTTTCTTCTAAGAATCTCGCATGCCAGAGATGGTTGCAGCCTCTGGAGTCTCCTAGTGACTGGTGGCAACATCAGTTGATCTCATCATTTCCTGAGTTTGTTCTGGAATTTTCTCTTCCCCCTTACCCAAGTGAGAGTGAAGCTGTGTAGGACTGAAACCTGTAAGGAGTAGACAGCTCTGCTGTGCTTCCCAACACTGCTGTCCTCAGCAATGGCAGTAGCTGGAGATGAGGAGCATGCTCCACTGGAGTCACCTCTGTCACCCATCAGTCTGGTTTGGGCTCCTGGCCACCAAACTTGAAGTGTAAATCAGAAGGCTGATAGAAAGGGGCTTCCCTGTCTGCTTTCTCTCTCTGTGGCTGCAGATTGCAGCATCTCTTCTGTAACAGCCTCCCTTCCCCAGTGGCAGTAAGCTGAGCTGCCTGGTGCTTCTCCCTTGCCCAGCATGTCTGTCACTCCTGCCCTTGGCTGCGTTTTTGAACTGCCGCCAGCTGCCCTGAGGTGCTGCATGGCTCTTTTCTTGTTCCTCCCTCATCTCATTCATTCTCCTTCAGCTGCCAGTGCTAGTGGTGCATTTGGGTTACAGCAGGTGCAACAGTCAGCCTTGAAATGCTGAACTGCAAGTGTTTGGGTTGGGGCAGCTCCTCTGTCAGTCTGCCTGGTAGCCGTGAGCCTCATCTGTACTGTCAGCGCTTGGGGCTGACCCATGCTTGGAGGAGCCTGGCTGTGGCTGACAGGATAAATAAGCTGTGCTGACAACTGATGTGTTTGGAAAGGTGCTTTCCTAGAAAAGCTCTGCAGCTTTGTGTTGCTAGACATAAGCTTTTTTCCTAGCCTTCATGCAAGTGTGATCAGAGGCAGCTGTGTTATTGCAAGGAGATGAGGCATTGGGTTTTCAGTAGTCAGAACTATTAAAAATCCCACCTCTGGATTATTTCCTTCAACAAGAGTGCCCAAATTGCTGCTGTAAGAGAGGCTTCCCTGTGCCAAGCATTGGATAAATACTTGTGAGCAAGCAGCCCTGAGAATTTGCTTTAAACAGCCTAAATCTGCAAGGAATTGGAAAATAGTGGGACTCTCACTGAAGCAAGTTGGGTTAATTATCTGCATTATTCTGCAAGTGAAAAATACTTCAGTGGGGAACTGACAATCTCTTCTCCTAAAAAGGGATCTTTACAGCACGGTTGGTTTTGATTCACCAGCCCTGGAGACAGGCCATGCCAAAATAAGATCCTTTTGTGCTTCTCTGTCTCCTCCTCTGGAAAGGCAGGTAGTGCCCGTGGGTTCTTGCTGTGCTATACACCTGAATGGGCTGCTCAGGTATCGTGGCTGCTGTGGGGTGGCTCCCCTTCCAGAGCAATGGGGGGAATTAACTGTTGGCAATAAGAACAAAATGGTTTGGGTTTTTTTTTTTCTTGCCAGGAAACTGAAGAGATTACATATTAAAACAGAGGGGAAAGATGAGAAATTAATAGCTGTTCATCAAGCTGCCATCAGTTGTGCTTTCCTGATTTTCCATGTTACTGTTCTTCAGTTGCCCTGTTATAGAAAGGTTGATACCAGAAAAATGGAATAGCAGTCATTAGTAATTCCTTTCATATCTCTGCACTGCTGGTTTTACTAACCTACCCCTGATTTACCTGTATAAATAAGCCAGGTCTCTGTTAAAGCTGGACAGTGTCCTCCTCAGCCTCTTGGAAAGACGGCCCGTGGAAGCTGAGCCATTGGCACTACAAGCTGCACTCTCCCTGCAGGAGCCCAGCAGAAGATATAGAGCTGATGAAGGAAATCTCTGTGTGAGAACTGCTGCTGCGTCTGGAGTAAAGTTAATGTTTGTCTTCATCCTTAAAGAATTGCTTAAATAATGCAAGTTTTTCCTCCTCACTCCAGTCCTAGGGTGCAGAATGGGGAGGATTGCAAACACAGAACAACAGAACTGTATTTTCCACAGCGTAGCTGCAAGTTGGCAGCAACAGGCCTCAGCCTTTGACTGGTGAACTGGAAATGGTTGCAAAATCTGATTTTCAGAAACAAAAGGCTTGACCATTTTTAGCCCCAGAGCTTGTTCCTCAGAGCTTGTGTGGGTTTCCCTCCCCATCCGCCCAGGGCAGAGTGGAAGGGAGCAAGGCTTCCCCATCCTCCCTGTAAGGACTTCCCAGGCAGCTTTCTCCTCCTGCTCTGGACTGTAAATGGGGCTGGTGGTGAAAGGGGAAGTTTTGGATTGATGTCTTCCCTCAGGAAAGCTGCCACAGCTGAAATCCGGTGCTTTAACTTCCTGTACAGTTGCCAGATCCATTTAGTGCATAATTAATTTTGCTCTCGGGGATACATAGAGGGTGTTTACAAATGCTGAATTATGTAAACAAGGATTTGATTCTTTCTGTTTGTTCCAGGTTGGAAACATTAATAGAAGAGCTGGGGCACTTTGAAGCCAAGTGCAAAGGCTGTCACCTTGGAAATCTTCAGCGTGAAGAGCAGCTCTCCTGGCTGTGTTATCTCACTGAACAACGTGGCCTAGGTTTCACCTGCGAATCTCTCTCTCATCCTTGGTGTCATCAGTGATACAGATAGGAATGTGTCTTCCAAGCCAGCGACATATGCACCAGCTCAGAGAAAGCACTGACGCTTTTGTGGGGCAAAGGAAAATGAGCAGTTTGTTTCTTAATGTAAAGCAGAGCCTTGTTGTACATTAATAAATATTTGGCAGGAATGAAACTGTAAAGCAGATGCCTCGGAGAAGAGAGTTAAAAGCGGGGTGTACTCTCCCTGGGCTGTCTCTGAAGAAAGAGCCGCACAGTCGAACTAAGCTCAACGCTCAGCTGTACAAATACAGGTGCTGTTGTGCTGTTACTGCCCCTTCTGTTGTCCAGCTCATCGAATTTTCCAGAGCAGTTTTCTACTGTAAAAAGTGTAAATAATAGAAGGGGATGAGGGTAAAAGGACTTGAGAGCATTTCTGAGAGCAGCAAGGCTTGAATCGTTTGCTGTCAGGGCACAGGGTCTGTGACTCGAGGCCTCTTCCCTGGAAGAGCTCGCTTTGGGCAGCAGCTGGAGCGTGGTGTGATGCTCCACAACCTTTACTCTCCTCTTGCACATGGAGCAGATGTTCAAACGTCTTCTTTGCCCATCTGGTGTTTCACTTAGCACAGGCAGTTTGGAGCAGCAACATCCACCCATGGCCACCTGCTTACACCCCTGTGCAGTAAATGCTGTGGCCATTAGCCCCATTTGGACATTTGGGGCCTATGTTCCAACACTCTCTAAGTGCTGACCCAGTCCTTGCTTTCTCGTGTGTGCAAGTAGCAGAATGCTGCAAACACTTATTTCTGCGAGACAAGGCGCTGTTCCTGCTGTGCCACCCTGCATGGAGCTGAGGAAGGGGAGGACAGGAGACAGGTGGCAGAGGCAGGAAGAGCCTGGCAGGCTCTGCGCCCCACAGGACCTGGCACTCCTTGAACAGTGGGTGGTGGTCAGGCTCTTGTGCCTGAGTGGTATCTGCAAACACAGTGATGGTGTCAAAACTGGGCACGGGCCCAAAGGTGCGTGCCAGCTGCCCTGCAGTGAGGGGAGACCACCATTCCCACTTGGTTTTCTGTCACTTCAGATCTCTTCCAGCTAGTCATTTTCCAGCCCACGTAATGTTAAAATGATCTAAGTCTGTAATGAAATAGTAAAGTCTGGAGTGATACAGGTAAGAGAAAACACAGAGTTGCTTGAACATTACTCAAAATATTTTAATGTACATGCTGTAGCCACATTAACGAAGGGGAAAAAAACATCTTAAGGAGATTAAAGATGTTAAAGGATGTGATGTCATCATGCCAGAAGCTGTATATTTCAAAGTGACTGAAGCCAGTAGCATCAAAATGCTCTTTTTCTGGCATATGAAAACCAGAACAAGAGGCACAGAAAGGGAATAGCAAACATGTATTTAACTGGTAGATTAGGCTGTACTGATCCATCAGGTAAAGAAGCAGTTTTGTGGGGCTTTTAAACAGGTGTAAATTTGGTATAAATTGTACTTCAATATACCTATTGGGCTGGAACAGCTGTACTATGTTGGGTAGATATTTAAGATATTTACAGAGAATGTAAATAAAATTCTAACATGTCAGTAAGTACAAAACCCCTACCAGATGTGGTGTTAGAGTAACACAGCAGTTAACATCAGCCACAGGTGAGTGCAGTAGCTGCCCCTGTTACAAGGTGCAAGTTGCAAATGCAGCAGCCTGTGACTGCCCTGCCTATGCTTGCAGTGGTACACTGCCACGAGCCCACACCCAGCTCACCTCAGGGAGAGAAAGGCTACCAGACCCCTGCCAAAAGCAGCCTCTCTGCCCTCCCCCATGGGTCTCAAGCCCTTAAAGAAAATAAGGACAAGATTCAGCTGATGGACCAATACTCCCCAATGCTATGGGCTGCATACAGCTCTCAGCGACTTTCCAAACCACTTGTTATAGTCGGTGGAAATTTTGATAATGGAGATTTAGCCCAGTCTACAGCAGATACCTAAGTGTAGTTTCCTTCTAGACCAACAATAACAGGAGTTTAGACATGGGCCATGTGTGGACATCTACTATCCAGTGATCCCTTTGCTAGTGTTGCTGGCAAAGTTCCATTCCTTAGTCACTGATAGATTTATCTCCCTCACCAGGCTCAAAAGTGTCAACAGAAGGGGGACAGCTGCTTGCCCAGAGATGAGTGCTTACTCTGAGCAGTTGTACTCAGTTTAGCAAAACCATTTCTCTACCATCCACTCAAACCACCCTCTTCTCAGTGGGTTTCTCACCAATTTTCCCACAGGCTGTCAATCCTACATGCCATTAGGGCTCCTCAGTCAGGACTGAGGACAACTAAAAAGTCAGAGCTGTGCCCATGGTAACACCGAATGCCACTGGAGAATCCAGCTCCCATGCCATAGATGCTGAACAGCCTCTGCTATTCCATACTTTGGAAAAGCCAGTGATATAAGGGAGGATAAAAGCAACACAAGGAAAGTTACATGACAGAAAAATACAGCAAAAAATGAAAGCTAGTATCTTCCCTGTGGGAGAATACTAAAAAATC
The DNA here is from genome assembly GCA_013396755.1 of Sclerurus mexicanus. NCBI lineage: Eukaryota > Metazoa > Chordata > Aves > Passeriformes > Furnariidae > Sclerurus > Sclerurus mexicanus. The sequence continues at coordinate 2,324,670 of VWZF01002844.1, forward strand.
CTCTCAGGGGGAAGGAGAGAAGCCTGGAAAGAAACTGGAAGCAGTGGGATGGAGAAAGCTAAGAGGGGTGTGCAAGACACAGATCCTGAGGTTGCAGTGTGACAGAGCATAGAAACCTCAGTGCCATCCCACCCTGAATATCACAACAGCCTGAGTGGACCAGACGTTTATATTCAACTCAGAGCCAGACAACTACTCTGCAGTGAGCAGAAAATGAACCAGCACAACCAGGCTCCCAGCAGGACCTGAGCAAATGTGGCCTGCCTTCTCCCTAACTAATGGAAACATGGCAGCATGGCAACTACTTGGGAGAAAGGATGGCAGTATATAGGAAAAGGAGCTAAAGTAGGCACCTGTTCTTAAAAGAAAGGAAAAGGAAGAAAACATAGGCCTTGTGACTGGAATGACTTCACAACATGGGATTTCTCCCCTGCTTTGCAGAAACCCTGGTGTGGGAGAAAGCTGGCGAGCAGGCAGGGACAGCCTGCCCTGCCAGCCCACACGGTCTCTCAGTAGCCTCCCTCCAGGACTGCCTGCTTGGTGACAGGGAATTCCCTCAACATCATACCTACAGGAACTGCAGGCACCAGGGCCCTCTTTTCCCAGGTTTGGTGAAGCCATACTACCCCAGCTGCTTTCCACCAGTGAGCTTTTGGGGACTTCCAAAGTGAGGGTTTTACCAGTGGGAATGGAACTGGGCTAAGAAAAACAAAAGGGGGGATCTCCTACTCTGTCCCCCTAGTGAAGCAATTGCAGAGAAGCAAAGGCTGTCACAGACCGTACCAGAAAGGACATGAACGAGCACTGCTACTCTGTCAGCATGGTCCTTTGTGCAGAGCCCAGCTCAACAGCAAGAATCAGACTAAAGCATCCAGACACATGGCTATTTGATAATGTGCAGGGCTACACTACAATGCCAGGGATGTGATGCTGCTTAGCTGTCACCCAACTGTTCACACAGGCTCTACACCATGAAAGAGCAAAGATTTTGAGATTCTGTCCACGCGCTTAATCAGCTACTAAGGTAGCAAAGTGCAGCAGGTACCCTGCAAATATTTTTAAGCCCTTAAAAAAGGAAAAACCCAGGCCCATCTACTTCAAGTACAATGCCTTCTTGATGCACAATGCATGGGAAGAGAAAACATGTCAAGACCTACAAGTACCAAACAAAACAGACATTCTGAGCATGACTTGTAAGAAACCCACTCCCAGTACAAAAAAGTACTCAAGTGCCAGACCAAATATCCTCCTAAGAAGAAGATGACAGTGTTCTATTTACAAGGAAATACTGTTTCAGTTAAAATTGCTAAAAACCATTCTCTTGAGTTCATATAAAAATAATCATGTCTATATATGCACACATGTATTTACATACATTTATGGCTTTCAGTGCTCCAACTTTTTTCTCCAATAAATGAGGAAATATAAATACTTTGTTACTGCTTTTTCTCCTCTTCAGGTTTTTCAGCCTCTCCTTCTGCAACTGATAAGCTGCCACTACCATATTTTTTCACTCGGGTTTCTACTCTGGCAAGTCTCTGCTTCACCTTTTGTTGAGATGAAGTGTATTCTGCCAGGAGCCTCGCAAACCTAGTCTGCAGCACATCCAGAGATGTTTCAAGTTTTCCTATTTTTTCTTCCAAGTCTTTTGGGTCAGCTCCTGCTTTTGCTGCCTCTTCATCTATTAAATTGTCTTTCATCAGAATTTGACGCCCTTTCTCTTCCAGAGCCTTTTTGGCTTCTGGGTACTCTGTGAGAGCTTCCATTAAATCATCCTTAGACAAGCAGAACAAATCAGAATAGCCAATACTCCTAATGTTGGCTGTCCTCCTGTTGCCAGATTTGCTACCTTTGATGTTTAGGATGCTGATTTCACCAAAGTAGCTGCCATCGCTTAGGACTACAAATTGAGTTATGCCATCGTCTGCCACCACAGCCAATTTTCCCTCTTTAATAATGTACATTTCTCTTCCAATATCTCCTTTCTTGCAAATGTAGTCCCCAGGACTGAAGACTGTAGGTTTCAGTTTCAGCACCAGCTCAATGAGAAGTCCAGCTTCACAATCCTGGAATATACGGACTTTCTTCAGTGTGTCCAAATGGACATTGATGGCAATTTCAGCCTTCAACTTGTCAGGCAGATTTTTGAGAACTTCCTTCTCATCCACTGTTTTCTTGTTGGTCCAGAGGTAATCAAACCACTTAATAACCCTGGCTTCCAAATCCTTAGTCACTTTTCGGAATTGCATGTACTGCTTAATGGAATCCACTTTGGCCTGGAACTCTGCCCTGGAAGCATTCATGTTGGAAATCATGGAGCCGACGTTACCAACAATGGTAGCAAAAATCAGCACACCCACCAGGAAGTCAATGACCACAAAGAGATACTCTTCATCTTTCACCGGGGGAGGTGTTTCTCCAATGGTTGTCAGCGTGAGCGTTGACCAGTACAGACTGTAAATGTACTTCCTAGACAGGCGTGCGTACTCTGGAACGGACACGTTGGGATAGACCCAAGAGTCGGTTCCAAATCCAATGACCTTTGAAATTGCAAAGTATATACACGCGTTCCAGTGGATGATGATAAGGATGTATAACACAAGATTTCCAATACGAAATATGTTTGGATAATTTGTCCTGGTTTCAGTACGGTCAAAAAACTCAAAGAGCCGAGCAATTCTCAGCAAGCGGTTAAATCGTAGCTCAGGGTAGTTCAAACCAAACTTCAAATAAGCCAGGTCTGTTGGCATAAGAGACAGCACGTCCAGTTTGAACTGCAATGTTTTGGTATAATGTTCTCGTAATTTCTTTTCATCCTTAACTAGCAAGCCTTGTTCAAGGAAGCCTTCAGAGGATAAAAATACAGATTTTACTGGTTAGAATAAAAATACCATCAACAGTACTGAGTGACTTACATTTCAACTAACTGAGAATGTTAAAATTTGTACTGTAATGTATACAGACATTGATACATTGAGGTAATTTAATTGCAAATTTAATATTTCAATGAAGTTTCAAAGCTGATATATAATGATTAAGAACAATGACTCTATTATTACCACAGTGCACCCTGAAGTTTTCCACTATTCTGGGACAGCTGTGTCTTTTTCCTTTAAGTATCTTTGCAAAAGGAGAGGGGAGATTCAAATGTCTCATTTTTTATGAATCATTGGCATGAGTCATAAGTAAAGTTAAGCAAGTGTTAAGCAATTGTTTATAAAAACAGAGAGGAATATTTTTAAATAAATACCAAGAATAAGCAAGTATAATGGATTGTTGGAAACTTTTACCAAACAATATCAATACCCTTGAGATAAAGAAATCCAGTTCCCCCCTCCCTGAGCCATGCTTTCCCTCTTGTGTCCATTGTTAAAACTGATAGGACTTTCTTTGGTTTGCACTTTTAATGTTTCTGGTAAGAGAGCAACTGGGCAGAATTTGGCACATCGATATTCATTCAAAATACTTTGGAAATATTAGATTTTAAAAAATTACAAGAATATATAAACTGCAGAGAGACCTTTACTGCAGACAGTACAGCCACAGTGCTCTTTAGTACCTCTGAAAGCTCAAGACCGAAAATGTTCCGCAAGGAACGGCCTATGCACTGCAAAATACCTGCTGCAATTTCAAGTGGAGATACCCAACTGTCTGCCCACTGGGCCACTCAGGAGAAAAATCAGCGAAGAAAAAAACAAAACATTCACTGTATATGAGGGATTATCACAGTTTACGAATCCCTTGGCAATCTACAAGCAATCCACAGCTTCCTCAGGGAAGCATCTGCTGAGGAAGACCAAGCCACATTTCTTTGTGCCCTACACAGCACGGCTATATTTCTGGAATGTGTGGTGTATCTGTAGAGATGCCTCATGTATATTGTGTGTATCTGGCCTCGGATACCTGCAAACTGATGACATCTACAAATGGAAGTAGTTCCTGTGTCATGAGTGTCTTAACCTCCCAAAAAACAGCTGGAAAAGCAGGTCAAATATGCCCTTATTAGCAGTTATGCAACTAAACAGAAAAGCTGACCAGGCAGATGAATTTCTGACTCACAATTATAAAAAATCACTTTAAAAACACCTTCTTCCTGAAGGGAGATAAAACCCCTCAGCTCTTTCTGTCCCCTCACAGAACTGATGTCTTGTAGTAAAACCTTTTGAAAGCATCAAAACATAGGGTATGCTAAAACGACCAGCTGCTGAGATGTGAATCTTTTCTGTTTCACAGCGCACAGTCACCAAATAGGTGAAGTCCAGTGAACTGGCCCTGCAGCTAGACAGAAATGCCCCACAGAGAAGCTGATGTGGATCAGAGTAGTCACGGGGCTACCTAGATCCCAGTTCAAAGCCAAGCTCTGCTCTCAGACAGCAGAAGTCAAACTCTTCCCCGAAGGCTTGCAGGACTTCTGGCCCCAGGGCAGATGGACCTTGCAGGCTTACAGGAAAAGGCAGCATGCAAAGGCAGAGCCAGCAGGGGTTGTTATGGGATGTTATGGGTAAATAACTAAATAAAAATAGATAAATAGGTAAGGTGTTAAAGATTTAGAAGGACTCTCCTTTTAATGTTCAATGTGGTTTTGGACCCTTTCAAGGGACGTTTTGAGGCTGTGGCTATACCAGTCAATAGAGCAAGACAGGAAATGTTTTCTGGCCCTAAGACCAGCTTGTACTCACACATAAGTTTTTCCAGGACCCTCCAAAAACAACACCATGAACAACACCCACCGCCTGCTGTCCTAGCTGTGCCCAGGCACTGCCTGAATGCTAGCTGGCATGGACTGAAGTGCAAGCATCAAAGTCCATCAAGGACTGTTCCAGCAATGTAATGGTATAGATCACTGTATGTCATTGCTTAGGCCTATATTATGACCTCATTTAGCTAAAAACAGATATCCCCATAAGGTTAGAATTTGTATCAGATGGGCATGCTCAAATATTAAATCTCAACTTGTCAGGATTACAGAAACAGGAAAGGGAAGCTGAAGAGAACCACTTCACACATGACATGACATGACGTGACACAGTCCTTGCAGATCCTTTAGGTTCACACTTCCTTCAGGAAGGTGGGGCCTAAGCAGAGGAGCCTGGGTTAACCCTATCCCAGCACCAGGCAGTGGGAGACCCAGCCTGGACCTCGCAGACAGTGGGTGACAGAGGGGCCTCACTGCTGGTTCCAGGCAGAAGACCACAGACTGAAGGCTGAGATTGGTGCCAGGTCTTGCACTGACCAGGACGCTGCACAACTTGGTTAAGAAAACAGCACTTGAGGGGTGCAGTTCCTTTCTTGCCCAAAGTGCCCTATTGTCCCTTCCTGCACAGCCTTTTGCAGTGGCTATTTGGCATGCCTATTCAGCACTGATAGAACTGAATTTAGAGACAAGTGAAGAGCAAGCGTTGGAATGCCCAGCCTTAAAAAAATATCCAAACTGATCAGACACTTCTTTCCAAAGCCTTCACTGTTGGGCTCTGCCAGAGAGCATATTACACTAGTCAGATCTCACAGGGAAACTTCTGTTTCCAGTCTTTATATACATGCAGTATTTGAAAACATCATCAAATCCCAGAAAGACTGACCTGTTCTGAATCTGACGAACATGTCAAAAACGTAGACGATATCAGAGCAATAATCCAAGAACAGCCATAATGTAAGATGGTCCATTTGTAGCTCATCAAAGCAGGCTCTAAAGAAACAAAGATTTAAAAAAAAAAATAAATAAAATTCTGCCAGCTGCATAAGCAGAGTATTTGCAGTATGTGTCCTAGCAGCATGTTAGTGCACACTGTTGGAACTGAAAAATTACAGGCAGCATATCTCCATGCCTACAGCCAAGTCTGAACAGACACTAGGATCTTTCAGAATTCCAAGTGATCAGGCCAGGAATAAAACTGAAACATATACATGCCACACAAAGGCACTTATGGAGGATTAAACATATCCCTACAATTAAGAACGCATCAGATTTCATGGGCTACACATTTCCATTAAGACGATTCCCAAATAGATTTGTTTCTGAGTGACAAGCTGTCCTCATCTCTCATCTGACACAGCCTGAGAGAACCATTTCCACAGCCCTCCATCCCTTCGACTCAAACTGATTTCCACATTCTACAAGGGAAAATAAATGCTCGAGTTAAACCTTCCTGCCCTTCCAGTATCTATAGAGATGCATTATAACAATGTGAGACGCCCCAGCACTGCCCACAGCCCTCCCTTCAGTCCTCCCCCGTGTGATGAGAATCCCTCATCCCTGGCAGTGGCCGCCTGCCACCAGGTGGCATGCAAAGGGCACCCCAGCGCTCCTGAGGACTCTCACTGCAAGTTACAACCACCTGCTCTTGGACCAAAATATAAAAAAAGAAACCCTGGCCATCAGTTCCCAGTGACACGCATATCATATATCCCTAAGGGTATATGAACTGTGAATCTCCTAGGTAAGCCACCCAAAAGATACCGCAGGGAGATAAATGGGTGATTTACACAGGAAACGTAACTATTGAAATACAAAAGTGTTATTTACTGAAATCCATACCTGCACACTAGCATGCACCAGTTATAGAACACAGGTGCAGCAATTATGGTCAGCCAATTGTAGTACAGATTGCTTGAAGGATCCATCACAAATACCTCTTTTTTTGGCCTGGAAATGAAAATATGCAGGTTTACACTAGAAATGTAAGCAAGCAACCTGCTGGATCTCCCTCTTCTGGAGGCTGCTCTTCTCACAATTAACTCACAGCTGCCTGAGAAGAGAAAGTATCCATGCAGGCAGCCCAGAGCAGATATCAAGCATTAGCTTAATCCCATATGACAAGATCTATTTCTTTGACCCAACTTTGGAAAAAGTAAGAGTGGGAATAAAAACCAGACATTCACATCACCCAGACTGAAACACTTTCAGACTTTCTGTAAAAGCCCCCCACTGAAAAAAAAGTTAATTGTTAAATGTTTCTTATTATAATCCAGTTAGAAAGTTATGTTCCATTGCTAGAGAAAGAGCCTTCCTTTGCAGATCAACTTTTTTATTTTTGGCAAATTCTATTATGGAAATAACCATATGAACACACATTTAAACAAGTAAAACACATATGTATTCAAATACATGTTCATAAGAGTAAGAATCTCTGTGTGCATATACACATGCAGTGTGTGTGAGTAGTGCTGAAACATTCCACACATTGACAGTCCTGGCTGCCTGGGCCTCACAAGGAAGTGATGCTAAAGGAAGCACGCAAATCTGGAATTTAAAGATTTAAAGAGCAGCATGGCTAATGGCACATAGAGAGTGTGCTCAGAAGTGCCCCTCCCCTGCACAAGAAAGGTTGATATGGAATAGACAGCAATTAGGCACGTAATTAGAGGAAATACACAATAGTGGCTTGTAAGGTCCACAGCTGTAAAAGTTATTCCAACAGCAAAAAGTGTGATCCATGGATGTATAATATGTGGTGAATATGTGACCAGGCAATAAACTAATATGTGTGATGTTTCCTCATATCCAAGAATGCAAATCTATTAAAAAAAATTATTTCTTATTTGTGTGTATTTCTGACATTATCCTTGCTGTCAGCTGAATATCCAGATGATGACAGTAAATAACGGGTCAGCTTTAGGGTGACAAAGCAAGAGCAAGACCTATTTCTGTCAAAAGCATTCAAATGATGTCTTTTTGTTGCAGAAATACATCATCCCCTAACCAACAGAAGCAAACCTGAGTGATCACTAGCAATAAACCACATCATATTAAATAACTAAATATACTAGTCGGTGAAATAACTAAACTTATTAGCAAATCTTTAATTTTCTACATGTAAGACTTTTGGTAAGATGAACCAGAGTTTTGGTTCCTCTGCTCTGAGTTGTTATGGACATTCTGGAACAATGAAAAGTCTGTGCAGTTCTGCAAAGCAGGCTGCTGTCCTGAAACGTCCTCATAGTAAAAAAGTGATCTTCAAATCAAGGTGACCAGAGGTAGATAGCTCAGTTCCCTTTTACTGATATAGGAAACTGTTCGTGACACAGATCTAAACACAGGTCTTCAGGATGCAACACCTTTTCCAAGCAGTTGAAACCTTTCCAAAGTGGAAAATGTATTAAAGACTTGACAGGCTAAGACTCCGCAGTCCACAGAACAATAATTGTGAAAGTGTTACAATGAAATGCCATACCATGTTTTGTAGTGCAGGGGATGTGTTACAAGCACATATTTGTTCTTTATACTTACTCTTCCTTTTTTTTGTCATCTTTTTTGTCATCTTTCTTTTCCTCTTTCTTTTCCTCTTTTTTCTCCTCTTTAACCTCTTTCTTTTCTTCCTTTTTGCTGTGCAACATAATGCAAGGCTTAGCAATATTACCAATATTGAAGCAGTGAAGGGAGAGGGTGGATGTTGAGGTACAGGAAACTAGACTAGGCTCCAGACAGAGTAGGACAGGGATCCAACTGGTAAAAATGGTTTGCAGGCTGAGAACTCTCACCCTGACAGCACGACACTATCACAACAGATAACCAGCTGGCTGATTCTTTGCATTAGTCACCCACACTTTCTTCACCTTTTCTGACATCAGTGTACCAGGATGATTTTAAGTAAATGCTTTCAGTTTGTTTCACTCTTAAGAACCCAGATATTTAAAAAGAAATCTACCAAATTATGACAGAACTTGAAAGGGCTTAACAAACTGTCAACATTCTTTGCATAGCCAAAACCTCACTATGACTGTTTGAAGCTTTAATGGTAATTAAACAAAATGGTACTGAATTTCCTCTCGTGATTCTTTAAAACCAGCAAAGCTGTAATTAATTATTTACCTCTGGCTTCAGCAATTGGCTTGAAGAAGAATTTGAGACAATGTCTGAACAAAATCAGCAAATGTAGAGAAAAGAAGTATGTCTCATTTAACTACATAGTAGTAATTTTATAAATGCTTTACAGTCAACACGATTAAGCCAACCTATTTTAGTTGTACACAAGAGATAGAGATCTACTATACCTATAAGACAGTCCATGTCTCACAGTCCACGTCTACAAGATGACTTGTGCCCTAAAAGGACTTTTTTGCTTTCCGCCAACTGTAATGGAAGGATGGGTTGCCTGGCTCAGATCCACATGTCCATGGTTGGTCAGAGGAGCCACGCCCAAGTTGCTCTGCCTGTATTCCATTGCCACAGTATTCAAAGGCTGAGCATTAAGCATGAAGTTCCAACCTTTTCTAAAATCAGTGGGAATTTTGCCTAGACTTTTGCCTAGACCAATTAATTAATTGCTTTCCATTCAATAAAAACAGGGATCACTTAACATGATATATTCTAACATTCCACAGTATCAAGCACTGACTCAAGCTTCAAGATTTAATGCCAAAGATGGATTTTCATACTGTCAAGAATGTACAGCCTTTAGCTCATTAGAATGTGATAAGCCAGATATGAAGATGGATCTGACTTGCCCCCTTCTTAGGTTTGTCAGAAGAGAAGAGTTGAAGAGCCTTGAATTACATTCACTTACTCAGGTAGACCCACAAATCCTTTCCAAAACTGCAGAAAGTTAACATCTTTCTTAAGATACTGTCAATACATAATCTTAAAGCTAAATTTTTTACGTGCCTTGTTCAAGAATCATGTAAGCTGAAGAACGGCACTCATTTGCACAAGCAGAAAATGCGTTGCCTGAGATCTCCTTCTTTTTACTTGAAATTTGTCTAGTCCTTGAAGCAGAAACTGTCCCCATTAGACAGAAGAGCCTAAAACTGCTCCTGACACTACAGTGACTGTGAATAATGCATATACAAACATAACTCCACACCCATAATGTCTGGTTTGGATGAAAGCTATGGACTCTTGCTCCCATGGGAGCTTCATGCTCTCCTCTGAATTACCAGGACAGGATCTGAGTCTCCCTTTGCACTGGTGTCAAGAAAGGACAAATTAGTTCAATGACAGCCACATCCCACAGCAAATCCAGGAAAACACCGACCAAGGTGACCAACACCCCTGAAACTTTCAAAATTATACACTACAAGGGAGTATGACTGGAGGAGGAAAGAACCTTTGTCTTGACTGATCTTCTACTTATACATGCATCTCAAATCAAAGAAAGAGCTTTCCATTTACCAAGGCTGATTCCTACACAGCAGTGGGAACTGCTGCTCAAGTATCTATTTCTCTGATACCGACCATCCTGGACTTTATGGCTTCATTTTCGAATCTGGCCCTAAAACTCCTTCCTATTTAAAAAAACCTGCCAGGATTTCACTGCAGATTCCTATGCATGGTGTCAGCATTAATGTAGCTCCTCAATACTTCAAACACCTGTCATTCTTACTAGAGAAGAAAAGCTATGACTAAACAGACTTTTCAAATGGTAGGGTTGTACATTTGTGGATCTTGTTATGCAGGGAAAAGTGTTGAGATAGAGAATCAATCAAAAAGTCTTGGTGGTGGTGAATATTGGAGGGAATATTTTTGACCATTCCAACTCCCTCCTATGTTTATGTTTCATTTTAAAAATGAAAAAACACAACATCTAATGCAAATAATTATTTTTCTCTGGCCTGAGATCTCCTGCAAGCTCATCTGTCAGTTATAGGTATCTTCCATAAGTGAGTTTCTTCAATTTATGTGGCCTCTGTGAATCTTTCTATTGTGGTAACTCCCACCTTACCACACTCGCACCTATTTGCAGTCTGGCCACGGAAGTCACTCAGAGGAAAAGGTCTGCTATAATCAAAGACTCGAAAGAATCACTAAGAGCTCCTCAAGACCTGGCACACCTAGGTCTTTAACATAATAAAAAACTCAAATGTTAAAAAAGAAATGCATTTCTTTACAAGTGCCACTGAGTAAACTGGAATGCAGTAACTAATAAAACAGTTGCTTGTGTCTGCCCTTTCTGACTCCAGCGCAGCAGCAGCCATTCTGTGTTTCCAGTGCATTAAAAGGAGCATGCAGCATCAGACTTAGAAAGCATCTTCATCGACCCCCATAAAAACACTGTCAGTCTTTGAATGAGTCAAATATTTGCGTTTCTCATCTGTCAAGTACTTTGCAAATCAAATGTGTTTCAGACTGTCAGGCAGGTAGACAGACAGGTGTTGTCTTCATTTAAAAATAATGAAACATTGGAAGGATGAAAGTTTTGCCCAAGGTACATGAGTCATTGTCAGAAACAGAGTAAGACAGAAGTATTTCCATTCTAATCAGTCCTTTGGGCCCTGTCTAGCAGGCTAGGCTGCAGGCTTATAGCACTTCTTTTATACCAGTCTAAATAAAACTCTCTGCATTTCTGTCACTGTTCACTGCACACAGGTTTTCCTTTTTGATAAAAGTTGTGCAAACCAAACCAAAAAGTTGCTTTAGGAGCAGAAAGATCTCTTCTTCAGGTATGTGCACAGAGGTTTTTTCAGCATAATTTAAAATGTACAGTTTGAATTTGCCCACAACAGAATTATTTGGAGAGAAAAAAAATGCAAGGGTTTTCTAAAAGTAACAAACAAAAGTGTTGGGTGATTTTAAATTACAGGAGCTCCTCACATTGTTCAATAAATTTCTCTCTGATGTAACACTATGAAATAGCTTGTCAATTTTATAAAATAGACTCCAAAAGACAGCTTCTGTCAGAGATTCTTTGCAATATCAGCCTTAATATGGTGCCTGTCACTCCCTCTAAAACAACATCTGCTGAACTGAAACACACATGTTAAAAGGATGCACACATATGTGTTTTCTTGGTACCCTGACCAGTATCCACTTCTCATTTGACAACCTGGAAGATTTGGGACACTTGATTTGCAAAAAGAGACCAGTATGTTAAAAGATGAAAATCACTATTAGAAAATTAACACATGAATCTCATTTAAAAACTGAAGAATTAATAAATCAGTTGGTGATGCAGTAAAATCAGCCAGCTGAACTACAGGAGGTAGGGACTAAATGCTTGATCAAATTCACTCCTTGAGAGGAAAGGGTAACTTCAGACAAAAAGAAGTTCACAGGGAGCACAAAGAATGCTTTTCATACTAAGAAAACTAGACCTTTCTCTATAATAAAACTATATTCTTAGGAAAGGCTTAGGAAGAGCTAAGGAGTTTATACTACAAATGTTACTAGGCTGGAAAGGGAAAAAGGGAAGGTGCTAGGAGTATAGAAAGATGTTGGAAGTTATCAGTACTTACTCTTCATTGGTGTTGTTGCTATAGTTGACATTAAACCTGGCCAAGGGCCAGTGACTGCAAACAAGTTAAGTAAAACACATTAAAGAGTGTAAAGACTGTGGGTATTTCATGCATGTGTTTACAGTCATGACAGACTGACTTACTCACCTCTCACATATGCCCTGATAAGATTAGGAAGGTCATCTTTGACTGCTGTGATAAGCCTCTTTGCATAACTGCTTCAAGGCACCAGTTTCTTTTAACCATGTGCTTCGCATACACATTTGTGACCACATCTGATGCCTGAAGCTTGTTCTTAGGCGTATTAGTGCATGGCAATATGCACCTCACTATTTTTAGCCCTGTACTCAGAGGGCCACTATTCTAAGCTTTCTTCAATCCTTTCAACTCTTCTTCACAGATGCAGTGTCAAGGCTTGTGGATAAGTAATGAGCATACCTACCAATGCTGCAGAATTAAGCCTTCAGGGATGTAACAACTGGGAGTTACTGCAAAGCAGCAGCAGTGTAAAACTGAGGAGGCAATGATGGATGCTCTCAAATTCACTTTGAAGAGCCTGACATTGAAGCTTGTTGGCCAAGGATCAATGTTGTCCTCTCCAATTACATCAAATCTGCAGTTTCTACTGATCCAGACAACTGAGAGATCAGACAACAGTCTGGGTAATTCAACAAAATGTGCTTTTGAGCTGAATTTCCAAGGAGTAGATCAAGTGAAGATAATAAGGCTGTGCTGGACCACAATAAATGAGGGTAACCTGTATCATGCACAGCCCTCCAAAGGTTTTTGCTTTAATCTGAATTACCAACCGAGATTTTAAAACATATCAACTTCTTACTTACCTACCTACCAACCTTTAACCACTGAAAAACCCCAAAAGGGAATCCCTGCTTCAAAGCATAACGCCAAACAGAAAGTCAGCTTTTGTCTTGGGCCTTCATTTTTGCCTCTTTTAGCTGGAGTTAAATTTAAAACACTCTATCATACATCTATAAAGCAATAATAATCTATCAAGTCAAAAAACTGCAAACACATATAGGTTTCTGTTGCTAGCCTCTGTTCTATAGGGAAAAAAATTAAGATAACACTGATCCTGCCTTCCATACCGAAGACTGATAATGTAGTAATAAGTGAGGTCGACACTCAGATTTTGTCATTTCTGCATCAGAAGCCTCCTGTAATGTTAGCAGATGAACTCCTGAGTAGGTATAACAGAGCAATGACGCGTTTGCACAACTGCTTGTTTGAAGTTTCCTAATACTTGCAGATAATGTGCCTTAACATTAATGTCATGAAAAGCCACAGCTAGCAACATTCTAGATTCTTGAAACAGAAATCACATTCATCCTCAGTAGAGAGGAGTTTGGCAACACCAAGTTGCACAGCTGGCATATGATAAAATTCCAGTTCTAAGAAATCATTCTGCCTGAAGCAGTATGATCAAAATCCTTTACTTCAAGATCTTGGCCACAGTGCAGTTGAGGGGGAAAGTCTGCTGAAAGCTGTAATACTTCAGTTATGTGAAGATTCCTGGGCAGCATTAGATACTCTGTTCATTTCCCATGCTAAGCTCCTTACCCTCTTCTTAAAATAAAACTTAGATCCTAATTACCAAGAAAATACCATAACCGCAGTCATCTTCATTCAAAGTACAGACACCTCTCCTTACCTGTTTACTGCCCCAGGCTGCCCACGGATACTCAGAAGGGAGCGGATGTTACTTTGCCTAGTGGACACCTCCACGAGCTCCGGCCCTCTGATACGTTCTAGGAATGAGTCAGGCCTTTGGTCTTCATGCTGCAAATGTCTTGTGGCCCATGACCTTATAGATAAGACAAATTGTGACAGCCTGCATGAAACAGACATACAAAATTGACTGAACCAGACAAGAACATAACACACCTTAAAACACCCACACAAACAGCAGCCCAGGAGGATCTTTCTCCACTTCTCCACCTGCCATGAGATTGAACTTGATGGATTAACTGTGTGAACCCACACAATTTCATAGACCACCTTTCACAGGGATCAGGAAAATATCTCACACATTAGTTCCTAGTCCACTGTATCAGCACTGCAGGAGCAACAGAATTTTCTTGTCAAGTGAGGGCCTTTACATCTCAAAATGAGATACTCAGTGCAGATGCAGTTGTTTTATGTACTTGAGAATTTGCATTCAAGAGTGATGTCATGTTACCATATTTAAATTGCTAAGCATTTATGTTTTCATCAGAAGCATTTATGTTTTCATCAGAAGCTTCCTTGTATGTTCAGAGCATGTGTAACTGTAGCTAGGCACACATGTAATTCAAACTATCCTGAAAAAGGGTAAAGAACAATATAAACTAAAATTAAAAAGGAAGTTCTCATTATGAGTTTATATATTCACTTGCTTTAAGTTTGCACAAAACGCCCACCTTTTAAACACTTTTCAATTAAACCAAACTTCTTTGCAGACTTTGTAATCTACACATGGTAGCGTAACTATCTGACAGCCAAACAGGGAAATACAAGTTTATTTTCCACCATCCAAAAGGCTTAAGTGCAAACAAGACTCTTTAGAAGACCCTAGTTTTATAATATTTTTTAAATTTGCTCTGTGAAATACATTATGCTTAAACTGCGTATAGTCTGTATTGTGTGTAATCATGGGACCCGAAGGCAGTCTCAGATAGAAATCTTTAAAGCGGGCGAAGTTTTTGAAAGTTTTTGAAGCTCCACTTCAGGTTTATGTTTCAGTCCTGGTAATACAAACAGCTTAAGCCAATGGTTGACTTAATTTTGCTGACTAAGGTTCCAAATCCATTATAAACATAACTGCATTTTTAAAAAAAAGAGAGAAACTCTTGCACTCACAACACATCCCTTGTCAGAGCCATCCACCAAAGGGGAACAATCATTATGTTTTATTGGATAGGAAAGTAACATTGCATCAGCCATCAGCCAGAATGAAACACTTACCCATTTACTTCACATTTTGGACTCACTTCATGCATTTCCCCCATATTCAATATATTTTCAGATCCAATTATGCAAAAATAATTATTTTTTTTATATTTGACAAATTTTTGTGGGCTTCTTCAGCATCTCTCAGATTCTTTTATTAGCAGTAAGTGATGAGTTCAGAAATGGGGTCAAATGCAATCTCTGTTGTGTCTTATAGACTTTTTTCCACTGGACTCCATCTACTTTCTTTGGAAAGCGATGTCTCTTCCTTCTTTGCCTCCAAATTGTAAGCGGTCTCTTTCAACAAATTGAATACTGGAAGTTCTGTTAGTTAGCATGTTACCTTGCCATTGCTCCCCTGCCCGTGAATGAGCTCGTCTGAGATTCAGATACGTGTCCTCCCTCCACAGAAATGACTCCCTGCAGTTCTGAAGACACATCCTCACACAGTGACTGGGTTCTGCAAAAGCAATTTTAGTTTTTAAGAATTCCATACAGCCCTCAGCAGGTTTTCCCCCATCTGCTTCTTTCTACTGCTACATCAGGAAACAGGACAGCAAATTGTCCTCTTCCTAGTAAGATAGCCTATGTTTGATAACCACAGAGCTAAGCCTGGGTTCCTACTTTTCTGGAGCCATCCAATGTGAATTAAAGTCAGTGGAAGCTCTGCCATACGCTCCAGCAAGCTCAGAAACCAAAGACTATATATCCATATTTAAAACATCGGCATTTGAGAAGAAGAGATAAATATCTAGGCTCCTCTTCCAGTAATGGAGTTTTAAAATTTACTTCACTGGAACCTGAATTTTATGAGGGTTCACTCTGATTTTTTTATAGTACTCCTAGGGTTTTTTCTGTGTTTTTCAGACTTTACTATTCACTTTTCCAAGATTTTGTCACATCCATTCAGGATCACTTTTTCCCCCCTTTGTAATGCAAACAAGAACTATCACGTGCGTTTGTTAATCTGTACTGCCAGGAAAATACTGACTATAATGACACTTGCAGCATCTTCCTAAGAACAGGCAGCAGCATTTCAATGCCCACAAAAGGATAATTTGCAGCTCAGTTTTGCGGGATGCACTCACAGCTGAGAAACTGACAGAGAATTAAAACTTCATTATTTCTACACAAAGAACAATGCTAAAATAGATCCTGGAAGCCCCGGGATTCTCAACTCGTTAACTGTTTTCTACTTCACTTTTAATTACAAAACACCAGTAGACATTGCTTAGTATAGAAAAACTTTTATAACCTAGTTTATGTTGGTGCTGAGAATGTTATGGATGCCAAAGTTAACATGGCTTCTAGGGGACAATGAATGAACTCATGGAACAGAAATTCATTACGGAATACCAGATACACAGAGCCTGCATTCCTTTCAAGAAGTCTCCCCAGCTGGATGCTGGGAGAGCAGTAGAGTTTGCCCACCTCTTTTGCTATTGCCTAGAGCAGCTGCCTACAGACCTGCTGGAGAAAGGATACTGGACTAGTCAGTCTTTTAGACTGCAGTACCATGGCTGGTTTTAAGTACTTCCATTCCTCTCTGAAGACAAATACACGTTTTGTGTGATCTTGGCAATAAATTCTAATATTGGTGCTGGGCAGTGCCTAATAAGTATCTAAGTTGCCATTATAGTCAATGGCCATCTTAGGGCTTGATTCAGCTGCCTCAACACAGGAGTCTAGTACCGTTTGGAATACCTCAAAATACTTTTTCAGACCTCTCCAGAGCACACAGGTCACTCCTCACATCCACTAGCACCAGCTAAACACTTCAAATACCCTATAGTATCTCAAATAGCATTAGATGCCTATTTCAGGCTACTAAATTCCTCTCTCCTAATCAATAGAGCCAAACGAGCCTCAAGAGTTATTCAGCTTCAGGGTAAGCTGAACAGTTCCCCAGGTGCTGCTGGCTGTGAGTACTGACTACACCTCCACTCATGACAGCAGGAACACAGAGACCTACTCACACAAAGACACCGAAATCCAGAGGTCTCCAGGGTGCAGCTGAATCCTACTTTCAACTTTCAGATAGCCAACCTGTGTCTATAATCTAATGTGCTGCCTCTGCTATTTGAGCTGTTTCTCTCCAGGGGCTGGATTTTAAAAATGAAGATTCATTTGTTACTTTTTGTTCTAACAAAAGGAACCAACCTCATAACACGCTACAGAGCAAGAATATGGGTCCACGAATCACTTCAGCATAAATGAGAACGACAGCTTCAAGATCAGGAGCAGTTTTCTGTTAACTGCTGCAGTGAATGCTTTTTCTTAATAATACATTATTTCAAAGCAGAAAATCACTTAAGCACATCCTTAGCATTAAGCATAAATTTAACACCCGCTGGCTTTAATGAGAACCAAGCAATGTGTTTAATTGCTTTGTTGAACTATAGCCAACAGGACCTGGAGGAAGACAAAGCCAAAGAAGAAATGCTACTACTCTACAAAACTTGGTGGTTTTTTCCCAATGTCTGTAGTTGTATATTTTGCTATAAAATATTTCTCTAAAATTCTCAATGGGACCTATTTTTTTGGTACAGACATATTATAAAACAAAGCTGAACTAAAACCAATGTGTATCAAGGTTCTTTGAGTGGTATTGCAAAGGTATGGTATATACTTACTAGCAATCACTTCAGCAATCCCAAGCCCCCAAATATGAGATCTCTTTTAAAGAGTAATATTGTATCTTTTTATCTCTTTTTTATCTTCTTGTATTTTATTTTTATATCTTTATCTTTTTTTTATATTTTTAAAATCTTTTTATCTTTGATCATATATGAACTCCTGTAATTAATGCTGATAGCAGCAAACTTCTTTTAAATAAATGCTCCTTCAAGACCATCATGATGATGATACAAGTGCAGTTCTTATTTCACTCCTTCTATCTGTCAAAAGCAAGTTATTGCCTCCGAAATTGCAGATGACCAACAAGATTTAATTCTACTCTTAAACCTTTATGACCCCACCCTCACATCCCCACCAGGAATTCCATTCTGTGAGCTGCCAATCACTGGTATCCTCTGCAAATAGGATATTTAGAAAAAGGGAAGGAAGAAGCTAATTTCCACCTGTGTTTTCCCAGTTTTTGAGATATCACTGTAAGCAGAGACAAAGGGACACGGCTCTTCCAAATCTCCCTACGGAGACCATGGGGTAGTATAACTAAGTCAGGCAACCCATACTGTGCAGAATAGAAGCATCTCTGTTTTCACTAGGGGAGGTACACCTACATGACAGAAAATATCACGTAAGCAAAGCAAAAAGCAAAAAAGGACCAATTCAAACAGGTCAGGAATCACATCCATACTCGACACTAGGGGCATGCAATTCAAACATCCTCATAAAGCAGGCAGTCCTATCAGCCCAGCAGGAGTTTGAGTGCTCCAGTCTGGGTACACCTTTGAACAGCAAGAAACAGTCTGACAAGGTCCACACAGAGGAGGTGGTTGACCATAAAAAGCCAAAAAAGCAGAACACTTTTTCCAGCCTGGACAGACACTGTGAATCATCAGACACCTTCCTGCAGGGTCAGCAGGGTTTGCCCAGTCTGGAGAAATGGCACATTTTAAACAGCCACTTAAAAACTATTAAACCAGGGAAAGGCAAATGTAAAGAAACTGTTACATTTCTTCTGTACAGTGAGGGACTCTGAAAATTCAGTACAAAAATGTTGATATTCTTTATACACTACAAATGTTCCCTATGACAGGAATTGGGCAGTTTGCAGAGGCTACTTTAAAAAAAAAATTCTGAAGACTTTTCACTGGTGCTGAAAGGATCTTTTTTTTTCACCAAATCCCACACAATCTGTTGGAAGCACAGACTCCGCTATTTGTGTGGTGACTTGAGAAAGAGGTTTCTCCTTAATGAGTTGGTGTAATTCCCACTGATGTGAAAATGGGCTTTTTTCCTGAGCCACGACAACCTCCCCATGTCTGTCTCTTCTGTGCTTTGGATACACATTGTGAAGTCAGTTAAGTGCACTGGGCCAACAATACCATGACACAACATTCCCATAACTCTGCTTCCTATTCCTGGTGCTACAGGAGTTCCACAAATTACGTAGCAATCCGTTCTCCTGACTCTGATGAAAGGAATATGTTACCTGATATAGCCATTTTCAATCCTTTCGATATCTTCATCAGTAGGTCTGACAGACAGTCTGTGCATACCAGGGTAGGAGTGCTGGGTGTTGATTTTTGCCATTTTGCTTTACATATCAACATCTAAATGACAGCTGAAATGGGGAAAAAAATTATGAAGACTGCAAAAGAGAGCAAAAAGCCATTTCAACCATTTGAATAATAGCAAATGATAAATTTGCCCACACATAGGACACGTTTCTTGATTTATTTGCACTAGACAGAGAAAAAAGTGATAGTAAAAGTGCACCAAAGAAGATTCATCATGATCAAATAAAAGAGTTACATGACACCATATTCTTTTTAGACTCTGGGCTTTATGGATACCTACACTGTCATACCTATTATCCATAGTAAAATTGCGTATAAAATCTCAGTAAAAGAAAGTTACAGTTAGAAAGTAAACAAAAATATCTAGGCAATATATGAGCTAGGACAACCCACTCCACTTTACATTGATTCCCTTGTGCTAATTTTATCTATTTTATTATTAAACTGTTTATTCCAAAAATGCATATTAACCCAGCAGATAATTCATGAAATTTATCCCTCAACTTAATATATGCCATGCAATAATTCTATATTATTAAAACTCTGCACTAAACACCTTCTCAGGTTTTTTATTATACTGATTCAAGAAATCTCTGTGAAGGTATTTAGCAGCTCATCTCCTACAAGTGTTAGGAAATTGATCTGAATTCCTTTCCAGATTTGACCTTCAAAGCCTTTCCAAATTCATATCATATCTATCACTTGCAAAACAAGTTTTAAGACTCAAGACAAGTGTCTTACAAATGAGGGAATAAAAGGCTTTCAGTGAAGCTCTGAATTTTAAAAAAAGTAAAATTTAAGTTTTGAAACTCCCTTCAGGAACCCTTTTTGTTTGATATGACTAGAATGAAATCCTCTCGAGATCAATCAACTCCCTCAGGTCATCTACTGTCCCTTTTTCACCTGTAATCCTCTGTCTCACTGACCACACAACACCCACCTTTAAGAACAAACGAAACAGATCTTTCAGAAACTAACTTTCTGTCCTGAATGGTTCAAGAAGCAAAGCTCATAACCCATGATTAGAACTATATTATGTATCCACTTTCTTAAAAACCAGATATCCAACTTACCCTCCATCAACTCCCAGACAACTAAAGGAAATCATATAAAACTTTTATTAAAATTAATAAGTAAATTCCAAAATATAAACTAGGTTATTTTTTTAAACCAGAAATAATAAAGTGAGTCTAGAAATAGCCCTTGGGTATCATTTAACACCTGAAATTTTGATCAGTATTTCCCATTGTTAATTTTGCCTCAGTGTAAGTCAGTAAATGTCAAACTGTGACTCACCTTAAACTGAGCCCTTTTCACACTGGTTAACTGAAGTTTTACGGGGGGAAAATGGGCATTTTTATAACACATTAATATTAAAAAACATTAGTTTTTTCAACCCACTCTCAGACTGGAATCTTCACTCACAAGAATTAATTTCTAAAGTGCAGATGATTTATGCTAAAAACATAACTCAAGGTTTTAAAAGCTTGATGGTGGGAAAAGAAAAATTATTCGTAAGATTAGGAACAAAGCATTAAACTTTTTTCTAAAGATGTACTTTTAGCACAAAGTTAGTACTGAGTTAAGACCTTGACTAGTTCTGCCACCCAACAGAACAGTAACACTCATCAGTTCTGGTGATTCACAATCAGATCAATGTTCAACTCCAGCAGTTCTTAAACAAGGCTCACCTGGTTAATAATAGCCAACAAAACAAATAACTCTGTTCAAATAATAAAACTGTTGAAACAATAAAAGCATAAGCTAATAAAACCCCTCTGAAGTCTGAGGATCATATAAATAATTTGCTACTAACAACATGTATTCTCTCACTGAGAGGACACGTTGCTTCTGACTCCGGAGATTAGTGACCAATGCCCTTCTATATCTCAAATGCTGTAGGTGTGACATGGATTTCCAGACCTGGAATTTGTGCATCAGTTTCTGAAAGTTTGATTAAAAGACATTAAGTATAGTATTTCTTTAAACTTAAAACTGAAATGGCTTCTCCAGATGTTACTAATCTCCTGAAATTAGATATTACTAGTCTGAAATTAAACATTATTAATAGATCCTGGAATTAGATACTCCAAATCTCCTCGAAAGGCTTGAGTATGCCAATGGAGCAATGAATACAGGAAGCAGTTGTATACCTTATTTAGACTTCCAAAAACTGTGCCACTAAAGAAACCGAATAGGTCATAGGATATGAAGCCAAACACTATTTTGAATTAAAATGAGAAGACAGAAAGAACAGGATTAAACAGTCACCTTCATGACTGCCAAAGTTTAAGAAGGTATTCCTCAGGGCTCCACAGGAAAACCTGTCATTAACGATGCTGACAAAGAGAAGGAGTGGTTATACAAGATCTCAGGATGGCAAAAAATACTACAAGCAGGACAAACAGAAGGAGTGCAGAGAACTTCAGGGTGATCCGCATCAACTACATCAATTTCTCAATTTGATGACAAGTGATGTGCCACACAGGCAAATGGGAATCAATGAATACAGGTGAAAAGCATGTAAAACTTGTAAACTACTGCCTTACATACTTCTAAACGAGCCACAGGCTCTCAAGAGAGTACTGAAAGGAGAGTAGATTTAGATTAAATCTTAGGAAGAAACGATGGTGGTGAAACACTGGAACAGGGTGCCCAGAGAAGCTGTTGGTGCCGCATCCCTAGAAGTGTTCAAGGTCAGGGTGGATGGTGCTTGGAGCAACCTGGTCTAGTGGAAGGTTCCTGCCCACAGCAGCAAAGTCGGAACTACATGGTCCTTAAGGTCCCTCCCACTCCAAACCATCCTATGAACATAAGACATATGCACAGCTCGGTGACACCCTGCTCAGTGCAGGGCAGGCTTGCTGACACAATATATATGTGGAAAGTGTTAATGACACAAAGAACACTAAAACTGTTCCACAAAACAAAAGTGCAGACTTATCTGGAACACTATTAGTCCTTCTCTTAAAGAAAAGAAAGACAAAGCAGAATAAAAGCATGGTAAGAATAATTACGGACATAGAGAAGGGAAAGAAAAATGGTATTGCTCACCTTAGAAAGATGAAGAATAAAATAAAAACATGTAGGTAAAATTGGAGCTCATTTCAGAACCATTACAATAATTTCAGCTGTAAAATTGTGATCTGAACTCTTATTCTTGACTATACCAGAGGAAAGGAGTGGGGAAACATTTCACAGAAACACAACTCTACTATTAAGCAATAAGATACACTAATGCAATTTTGGAAGGAGGTAGGGACAGTGGATGAAGGTGTGTTGTGTGTGCCCAACTGTAGTAGAGAGAGACCGAACACAGGACTGAGAGAAATAAATAAGACAGCAATTTGGGTACAGTGCAAGTGGTGAGACCTCCTGTAGCAACATGGTTTGGCACTGCATAAAGCCCATAAAATTCTGACAAATTACTGGCCATCTGATAAAGGAGAAATACTTGTTCCTTCTATGCCTCCAAGAATCCTAATGATAAATGTGTTCAGTAGCCTAGGGAGGAGACCAGCACTTCAACATTGGATCCAAAATCTGGCAAGCAACTTACTATGGAGCAGCTTAACATGAGCTATCAGGAGGAGGCAGCAGGAAAGTCCTGAAGAGCCTTTTGCAGAGACAGCTCCCACTGGCTGGGGTCTGCAATCCCCAAACTGCCACTAAACACTGGTTCTTACAAGGCAGTTTTAAGGAGTGAGCAGAGCCCAGCTTTGTATTTAAAAACACAGTTGTTAGGGTAGTGTGGTGGGTCGGCTTTGTATGGCTGAAGATGCTCACCCAGCTGCTCTCTCACTCCCTCTCCTCAGCGGTCCAGCAGGAGAAAGTAGAATGAGAAAGCTCATGGGTCAAGAAAAAGGACAGGAAGGCCACTTACCAATTATCATCACAGGCAAAACAGGCTCAAATTGAGGAAAATTCAATTCATGTATTGCAAATTAAAATAGAGTTGGATGGTGAGAAACAAAAACACCTCTACCCCTCATTTTTTCGCCAGATTCAACTTCACCCCGACATTCCCAGCTCCTCCACCTTCTCCATGCTCCCCAGCAGCACACTGGATGGGGATTGGAGGACTGCAGCCAGTCCATAATGCTTCCTCACTGCTGCTCCTTCCTCCTCACACCATCCCTGCTCCAAGTGTGGGTCCTTGCTATAGGGTGGAGGCTTTCACACACTGCTCCGCTTTGGGTCCGCTCCAGAGCTGCAGTCCTGCAGGATAAACCTGCTGCAGAGTGGGTCCTCCAGGGGCCGCAGTTCCTGGCAGGAGAACCTGTTCACCCACGGACTCCTCTTCACTGGGTGCAGTTTCCTTCAGAAGATAGCTACTGGCTCCTCCATATGGTCATCCACGGTGGAGGGAGGTCTGCTCCAGCACGGCTCCCTCCATGGGCTGCAGGGGACTCCCTGCTCCAGTGCCTAGAACAACTCCACTGCTCTTTCTTCTCTCATCTTGGCACCTGCAGAACTGTTTTTCACCCTTTTTTCCCTCTCCCTCATTCCCCACACACTGCCTTTGTGGCATTGTACTTGTTCTTGAGTGCTTTTTCCGCAAAGTGCCACCACTTTGGCTGCAGGGGATCAGCTGGAGCCATGGGTGTCCAGCACAGGCAGCCCCTGGGGGCCTGCACCCACCACACACTGCCTTTTGTAAAATCTCTCTTTTCTGGGAACTACACTCTCTACTCTGAATATTTGAAGCTAGTAATTACACTGAGAGTAAAACTTGATTACCTAAAGGCTGACAAGTCTGATAAATCCACATTAGGCACTTAGAACAGGTATTTAGCTCGCAAGCGATTTAACAAGAGAAACAGATGGACAGGCAGACAGGTAGTTCTCTGAGCCTCAATCTAGCCACCCACCAAAATAAAACTTACCTGAACCCCTCCTAGCTCTTGAAAGAAGGACATCTTTACCAATGCCTTAAGCAGAATTTTAACATGCTTTCTCACTTAGTCTTTCCTTCCTTACTACCAATTGTACTAACATGAAAGAGATGAATAAGAAATAATTCCACACTCAAGAATACTGCTTTTCAGTGCATAAATCCCTGAGACTGAAACTAGAGCTAAATGATAAAGATGCATTATACTACTAAAAAATACAACAAATTATGCATTAATGACAGCACTGCCTACTCCAAATGCTAATAGTTCATGTAGTCTTTTATCCTCTTCATTTTGGATTCAATAGCAACTGATGTTTTGTGTCAAATTATTTTATATGCACTGCCTGGTATAAAAGACCTGTTTCATCAAGACAGAGAGTTGTTTGACAACAAATATGAGTTCAAGTAACATAAGAAAACTTCAGATTCACATATGCATTTACAAATTTTGAAAATCAGGTCCTACTTATCTCTTTAGAACTACATCTTTAAAGACTTACAACTACAGGTACAAAGGCTGCAGTATCTAAATTTTTGGAGCTGTGCCATCCAGTGGATTTCTCAAAGCAGGCACACAGAAATTCAGGTACCCAGGAATAAGGCACTAGGAAGGGAGTGACATACGTCAGTCAATAAGGAAAGACTGAAGCTAAAACAGGAGACTGAAAATAACTGGGCATCTACCTCCAGGCCAAAAAGAGGTGGCACTCAATCAACACACCTAATTCCCCTCTTTCTCAAGTCTATTTCACCCACGTGCAACAAAGTGCATAGGGCTGAGCAGCTGCACCTCAAAAATGAGAAGCTTTTCAAGTCTCCTTCAAATTAAGGAAGCCAAAACCAGTTTTACTCCTTTCTCCAGAGCCTTCTACCAGTAGGTTATGGGATACACTCACACACAGCTTTCTCATGGGTTTTCAGTGCTCTGAGGACGTATACTGGAGGAATGCCTGTTTTCAGCACCCATTGCTGCTCGACACAGTCAAGGCCTCTGAGCAGCTTTTTGGCCTAGGTTTCAGCCAATTGTGCACATACTCAATAAGGATAAAAACCCAGGCACACACAGGCATATTATAAGTTAGATAATATTTAGGAAGTTGATGGCCATCAGCTAAGCTACCAAAATGAACTATGCAGCTTGCCAAACATCTATGAAAGATTTTGACTTACTACAGTCTCCCTCTCAAGAGCATTGAGAGTCCACATTTCGGCTACTCTACCACTTTCTCTTTGGGGCAGAATATATTAACTCACCCTAACTTAATTCAAAATTGTTAACCAACCAAGAATTAATACATCTGATAAAAGGAAACAGTTGTTCATCAAGCAGTGATGACAGATCAAGGTATTTCTACCACCATCTAGTATTCTTAAAGCTTATTTATTTAGACTAAAAGGACTACAGAGGGAAAATACAGCAGAATTAAAAAAAAACCCACTTTTCAAGGTGAAATATGTATCAACATCACAAAGTAAAAGATGGTTTTATATACAATTCTATAATGGGTTGTGTTTGTGTGGCTGGCAAAATAACGTTGTTGTTGAGGCTCTCAACATCTCATTTATTGCTGTGGAAGCTGCATAGGATCACTTACATCATTTTAGTTAGGACACATTCTAAATCCTCACACAGCCTCTCAGGTTCAACCCTGCTAAGACTCTGGGATTTATTTTGGGATTTGACCTCCACCTACATGATCCTTGTTATATCACTTGGTAATAGTTGTAGCTCAGCTGTACATTATGTACCTTGTGTGTGTTACGTGTGACAGCCTGCAGCTCCAATGATCTGACCAGTACAGGCAACAAATGGACATCAAAGACTGGACACTGGACCTTGAAGTAACTATGCCATGTGAAGACAAGGCCTAACTTTTTTCTTCAACGATTTGGAGGTTTGCAAATTAATTTGCAGACTGTGTTCTTACATACTCTCATGGGAATCAACTTTGTATAAAGGCCATTAGATCAAGCCCAAGGGCTTGGAAAAATAATCAGCAACCTGCACCACCTTACCCTCATGAACCATTATGTACAACAGTTTGAATCGACAATTCTTAAATTCTAGGACCTCTTTTAAAAAACATACTTTTCAAATTTTATTACTCTCTGCTACATCATATTGCATTTTCCAGTCTGTGGGCACTGACATCTCCTTAAAATGAATATAATTTATATGCATAGCTTAGAAGCCTCGGTACCAAAGATCTATCAAGTACCTTTCACAGGTACTCTAGGATGTGCATGTACTCCACACAACACTGCTTATACTTGCATGTATGATTTATGGTTTTAGAATGAAATGCACATGATTACCCTTAATTTGTTTGATGGCTGAGTCCCTGGCACCCTGTAGCACCAAAATAATCTTTTAAATAAATGGAATTATTTGGACTGAGTTTCCCTTCCTTATCTATGAACAGTTCAATTTCCTAAGACTTGCTAAAGTGTTTTACAGAACATTTTCCATGAATATATTACTTTTTATACTGGAATATAATGGAAATCTCTTAAGAGAAACTAGCCATGAACATTGAACATAATGTTGTACATCAAAACACAGTAAACTACAAATTACAGCTGACAGGCCAACCAAGTTACATCATGTTTCCGTTGCTGGTATGGGTTAACATGATGCAGGTGTTCGCTATCCATGTCTCTATACAGCAAATAAGCTCTGTGCCAGGCTTCTGTAGCCACTGTCTGAAATTCACCAGTTCTGCCAACATCTCTGTCAGTGCATTCATTTGCCGAGATAACTCTTAAAAGTGAACAAAACAGGTGCATGAATACAGCTAAAACACAGTAGGTTTGCCCTTCTGAATGTGTGTTTATAAAGTATATACGTGTGCATGGGCATACATGCGAATGTTACCCATTCAAATTCACTCCCTGCCCACGTTATGTAACCTGTCCGAGCTATCTCACTTGGCTAGGGAAGGAAAGCGTGAGAGGTAAATGGTGTCACGTTTCACAAGCAGTAACAAGATGTTCGACAGAAGAGGATTTAAGAGATGCTAATGAAAAGAGATGGCAACGCTGGAGAAGGCTGCAGGACAACGTGCTGAAACAGAACGACTGAGCTCGGGTACAAACTGGATGACAAAGGCTGGGATACACAGAAGGTAAAGCTGAGAGGTGCTGATATGGAAGGATGATGCATAATTTTTTAGAGCTGATGTGCTCTTCCTTCAAGTTGTTCAGTGCATGTTTACAGTAATTACTCTTGCTGATTAGACATCCTGACAGTCCCAGTATCATCTGCAGCAACTATTTGCCTAATCAGATGGTTTTAGCGTGCATACTCAAAGAAAACAACAGAAAAAATACTAGAGGGAAAAAAAACCAAAACCAAAGCCTGTGCTGTCTGAAGGCAAAGTTACGCTATTTCAAAACCCGTAACATCTAAAACTACACTTTACTCAGTTGTAACAATGAAAAATACAGATTTTAAATTGAACATGCCTCTAACCACTTGCTTTGAATGCAACAACTGTGAATCCAGAAAACAAAATATAGTGGACCTTGCATTAGAGAAAGGCACTGATTATAGTTATTATTGTAACTTGCACCTTCTTAAGCACACTATGGCCTGGGTTATACTGCAGGAGTTTTGCAAACGACCCCATCTTATTAGAACCAACCTCGATATATTGGGAGTACCAGGAATCACCAGAAAATTATTCCCTTTCACTGCTTGCAGTACTTGCTAGCATGTCCTTTATATAGGGTTTGACAAGGTCGTGGTTATACCAGACTCCAGACAGCAGAGAAGTTAGGAGACACATGGATTAAACTGGGGAAATCAAGCATCAGTCACCAGGAGCGGTGGGAGTCCCCCCTCGGCCTCACTTCTGTATGGATTTGTGTCCTGAATCCAATTTGGTTTGGAGTATGCAGATCCCTGTGTCAATTAGCTAAAAACAAAACAAAACTTTTCCTTGAAACTAACTAACTAAACTAAAAATTGTAAGTTACGTTTCCATTTCAAGCTTCTGAGTCAAGGTTTGGAATGGAAGCCCGGCGCAGGACATGATCCCACTCTCACGGGCACGACCGAGAGGAAGGCTTCCTGCCTCCTCTTTCAGACTCACCTGCCCACTCCCTCCTTCGCAGCATCCGAACTCTGAAGCTCCGTCCGTCCGA
>VWZF01002844.1:2353380-2438920 GCA_013396755.1 Sclerurus mexicanus
GGGGATGCTCGGCGGCGTCCCCGGAGCCGCGCTCGGGAGGAGATGTCGGGGCCGCCTCCCCGCCCTCGCACACCCGCCCCCGGAGCCTGCTGTCGGCCGGCGGGAGCGGGGTGGGCAGGAAGGCGGCGGGGGACGTGCCGGGGCCGGCTGGAAGCGAGTGCCCCCGGGCAGCCGTCGCGGAGCGGATTGCCGGGTCTCTGCCCCGGCGCACCGCGAGGGGACGGTACCCACAGCCGGTCCCACTGCCGCGGCCGCCACCCTCTCCCTCATGAAAGGCGTTTCTCCGCGGTGTACCGCTGAATAGGTTTCTTCTTCAGTGCTCTGGCCCTCGCTCCCTGACCGCCTGGAGGGAGCTGAGCCTCATCCTCCCGTGCTGAAGCTCCCTGAAGGCTTCTGCACTGCCCCGAACTTCACCTGCTCAGCTCTGGTTCTGCTCTTCACAGGGTTCAGAAAAGCTGAAAACAAAGAGTGTGTGCGAGACATAAAATGATTCTTCAGCTGGAAAATGCCAGCAAAAGCAATGTCATTCCTAACTGAAAGGCTGCTGCAGTTTGCTGCGTGTCAATTCCACACCACCACATTAGAAATGCATATGAAGTGCTTGGGTTTGTGGAGTTACTCACTGCTCTCCCCTCGCTGAGAATCATTTTACATAGGAAAGATGAACCACATCGCACAACAAGGACTGAGGAGAGGAAAAGATTATGGCTAAAACTCTTAAAACCCCATCAGAAACTCAAGCTGCCTGTCTCCTGTAGCTATCACATCAGTCTTCAGAATAACAGGGTTTCTGAGGATCAGAACAGAAATCCTGGGAAGGCAGAAAGCATTTGAAGAGCATTCTTTTTCATTTCCTTTCCTGTTGGACTGACCCCTCTGGAGTAGTCCAGGCAGTGCTTTGGAAGCACTGGGAGGGGAGCTAGCTGACCAGGCATGCACCAAGTACCAGGCTGCTGTTGTCCCTCAAAGGCTCAAGCACTGGTTGCACTTCCCGATGTTACATGTAGATACACACCGTTTGCAGAGCCTGGCTTCCTACTATGACAAGGTGTAGTTGTACACCTTGCCCTCATATTCTGGTTGCTACATGAAGGAAGCCCATGAAAGGAACCTAGAAAAAAGCTGCAGGGACTTCCAAAAGGTCCCAGATCTGGACATTAAGGGGTTCAGGCTGAATCAACAAAAATGAATGTCCACATCCAGAATGCATCACTTTCCAAAGTCTGTCATAATATTCAGTAGTACTGGTGTAAGAAATTTTGGAGAAAATACTGTGATAAAGTTGTTATACCTCTTCACAGTGCCTCAGTAGGAGTTACCTAGGAATTGAAGAAGACAGGAATTAAAGAAATACATTTTTCTTTTTCCATTTTCTGAATTGCTTTAAGTTTAAAAATGCTTATTCGGGGAGCAAATTTTGCTTCTTTTCAACATTTTCCTAATTTTTATCAATTTATCTCTCCTAGTTTAGTTCTTGCTTCATTTGTACAATCATTAAACCACCTGAGAGCCACCAACAAGCAGGTTCAACCTGCTGACAGCTGCAAGATATCATCCATCAAAACAGTTATGTTCAGCAAGACACTACTGATGATTTATCTCAGTGACCTAAAATTATTGGTCTCAGACAGATACTCTTGAAAGCACAGCCATGAATTACCGTGTCTAATATCAACAAAGCATTTTGTAGTTTTATATGCAAATTAAATGTCAGTTCTGTTCCACTCTGTCTGCAGTTAAGCAAAGAATCCATTATAATTTTCACCTGGAAATTATAATTAATAAGAAAAGGGAAATCTGGAGTTCCAGCACCTCAAATTAGAAAACAGAAGGGGAAAAATAAAAAGAAAGAAAAAGCTGCACAGCTATTAAACACAGTCTTCTGTGTCATAGCTTGCTTCCTCAGTTCATTCTTCCCCAGCTCATTTACAGCTTGTAAGCGAAATTCCTCAGCTAACAGTCCACTCTGCAAATTCTTCCTCTTTTCTTTGATCTTTCTTGTCATGAACTTCTCATACTTACTCTCAAGGCCCTGTTTCACTCTCCCTGTCTACTTCTGCCTCATGTTTTCATCTTTTGTTATTGTGCCAATAATTCTGTTTTCTAGATTTTTAATCTGCGTTCACTGTATATCTACTTTGCCATCACTTCAATAAAATTAGAACACAGCTGGCAACACCCGCTTTTAGACTTTCATACTTTATTTTGAAGTCCAGGAAAATACTAAAATCTAACTAATGTATAATCAGTGTCTTTCTGTCTAGAAACTAGTTTTATTAGACACTAGGCCTCTGCAGCAGTGTGGGTTGACCAAGGCTGGACACCAGGTACCCACCTGCACGACACAGGGGCACAGAGACTGGGGTTATGATCAGTTTATCGCATGTTGTCTCTGCTACACCTTCTTCCTTGGTGTCCACTCCTGTTCCGGCATGGGGTCCCTCCCATGGGAGACAGTCCACCCCAAAATTCTCCAACCTGAGTCCTTCCCATGGGCTGCAGTAGTTCATGAACTGCTCCAGTGTGGGTCCCTTCCACAGGGTGCAGTCCTCCAGGATCACGATGCTCCAGTGTGGGTCCCCCATGAGGTCGTAAGTCCTGCCAGCAAACCTGCTCCAGCATGGGCTCCTCTCTCCACAGGGCCACAGGTCCTGGCAGGATCCTGCTCCAGTGCAGGCTTTCCAGGGGGCCACAGCTTCCTTCAGGCATCCATGTACTCCAGCATGGGGCCCTCCACAAGCTGCAGGGGGATCTCTTTTCCACCATGGACTTCCATGGGCTGCAGAGGGACAGCTGCCTCACCATGGTTGCACCAAGGGCTGCAGGGAAAATTAATTCCATCTCAGCCAGACCCAAGACACAACCTCTGTTCGAAAAGATCCTTCCAAGATGAAATGTTTTCATCCTCTTATCAATCAGCAAAGCAGGTGCTACAGGAACATTCTGCAACAACTTGAGGCGTGTGAAGGGTCTACATTCCTTTGGCTTCCCTTGGAAAGTTGTGCTTCTTACAGCTTTCCCATTCTATTCTTGCAGTATCACTTTCTTCCTTCAGAGCATAACACACAAGGCACAGCCTCTCTGACACAAATTCATAGTGAGTATCTGTATTTTAGAAATCTTACAGCTGATAGAAGATTACTTGTGAGCTGAGGTGAGATGTCTCAAAATACTTTCTATCAACCTTTTTTTTTTTTCAAGCAATACACTTAGGAAACCTTTGTCCTCAGTAACTTAGTTGTAGTGCATGGCTTGAACTGTTTTCAGGAGGCAAAATGGGCAAACAGCCTTCCCCTTCTCCTTTTTCTGTGTTTTGCAATGCTGCCTGTCTTATTATTTGCCTTTACTTGCATATAATGAAATAGCCTCTCATATCATGCTGGGGTCTTTAAATAGGTCCTTTTTACTGCGTTCATTACATTCCTGTGAGCTGAAGAAATACTGACAGTAACACAATGGCTAAGTGATCATAAAATTTATACATAATCTCAAACTATGATCTTTAAAATTGAAAAAAAGAAGACTGGTAAAAAAAAAAATCACAGTCATTGAGTCCATGATTTGCACTTTTTATAGTATATACTTTGACAGCCTTCTGAGAAAGAAATTATTTTGCACAGGTATCTTTCTCCAACTGCTTTCCCATTCTTCAGAGTTGTCTGTCAAGCTGAGGCTCCCTTTAACTCCAGAACCAGATGGCTTGTGAGTTTCCAGGTTACTCATCAATAGCCTCTGAGGAAAAGAGGAGGGAAGAAAAGGACAGATGACACATCAGTAACTTCTCCAAAATGCACCAGGAAAACAGGAGTTAATTGGAACAGGAGTTTTCAGAGCCTTGACATAGTCCATCCAAAATTAAATCCTGAACCCATAAGAGACTGGAAACATTCAAACATTCAAACTCATCACTTGCTGGGAAGTACACTGCAGTGTCCTGCGTCCAGCAGCAGGACAGCATTTTGAAGAATGTCTAATCTGTGAGGCAAAAAGTAGTAAAGCCAGCTAGACTGCAACCTGTGTTCTGTAAATCCACCCTGTTGTCTGCTGGCTTGATGCAGAGTTCAGTTTCACTGATTCCACTGAGCTGAGTCAGGCCCTGAGCTGGAGGCAGGCATTGTGTTGGAGCTGTCCTTCCACATCCAGAGGCCAATTCCTGTCATTAATCATCTTAGCGTAAACCCCAGTAGTTCAGTACACCTCATAGACCAAAATACAGAGAGAGTCAGGCCCTGTGGGAAGATGGTCAATAGCCAAAGTAGAAGTTCTATACGTAATCAACCTTTTTGTCAAAAAGGAATATGTGTTTAGTGTCACTGCTAGAAGTCTCCTTCTGAATCTCTTAGGTGATTAATGACAACATATGTCATCATTAAGCATATGTTCCAGCCTGGAGAAGAGGAAATGGAGGGGTGACCTCATTGCAATCTACAGCTTGCTCCAGAGGGGAAGAGGAGGGGCAGGTGACCACTGTAACTTCTCTGTGGTGACCACTGAAAAGACACAAGAGAACAGCAGGAAGCTGTGTCAGGGGAGGTTTAGATTAGATATTGGGAAAAAGGTCTGTGTCCAGGGTGTGGCTGGGCACTGAACAGGCTCCCCAGGGAAGGGTCACAGCACCAAGCCTGACAGAGTTCAAGAAGCGTTTGGACAATGCTCTCAGGCACATGGTGTGACTCTTGGGATTGTCCTGTGCTGCGTGAGGAGTTGGACTTTGGTGATCCTTGTTGGTCCCTTCCAGCTCAGGATATTCTTATTTCTATGTAATGATGTTATCCAGGGAGTGAAATCTCATTCTTTCACTCCAGTAAACTGCAAGTTCTCAGCTGCTCTACTTTTACAGTACGTGTGGCTTTGGCTGCACAGTTCTGTTGTGAGGGGCACTGACATTATTTTAACAGTTGCCTCAAGACTGCTGTGCTCTGCAACAAGGCACTACCACGATGGATGACAGAAGAATGAGGCTTCATAAAGAAATAAAGAAACGTGCTCTAAAATCTCATTTTCCTCAGAATGAGAAATCGTAATTTCCTGTTTGCATTGTAGCTCCAACACGTTTCTTCTGATTGTTCCACTTCAGAGGAATTAAATGAACAAAGATCTGTGAAATAATTGGACTGAATTGCCAACCTAAGGAAAGCTCATTTGGTTTCCTTCCCAAGAGAAGCACTGATGTGATCTGCCTTAAAAGAAGGCACATTTGAACAGGGTGAGTTATGATTTGGAGAGGATGTTTGGGGTGGGAGCTCTGCTGAACAAAACCGTGCAGTTCACACGTGCAAATGCAAGACAAAAGCATTCGAAAGACAGAATAAACAGAAGCAAGGAACAGAAACATCCAAGTAGTGCTTACATTACAGGTATTTTCGCAGTTCTGAACCAGCCTGACCCTGTGAGGGACTACTGTAGAAAACGGAGCACGGCCAAGTTGTGTTCATAAATTAGCCCCACTAGAGCCAGAGATGTCCTGACAAATAAAACCAAAGGGAACGCATACCTGTTTAGTGTTCTACCCTGTAATCTCCACGTTGTCCTAATTATGAGTGAATGAGCTCTATTTATTTACCTTAATCTCTACCACTAGGGAGGAGGCACAGTAAGGGGAAAGGATAGGACTCTGCAACTCTGTTTTTAACCAAAATGAGAGCTTTTCCTTGGCTTGAATAAAAATAAATGCCTAATGCACAGCAGCTGTTGTGTCCCTTTGAAATCAATGAGAAGCATCCCACACATTTTGGTGTAACGGGAACGGATCCCTGATAACACACGACAGCTTCATTATTCTCCTAAAGCCGGACGTTTTTCCAGATGAAAATCACAATACAAGCCACTACAGGCTAAACTTCCCCAAGAGTGAACTGAAAGCTTCTAATGCTGTTTGGTGTTGGTGACACGGCGAACAGAGGCGTTCGCATAAGGGCGGACCAGGGCGCAGACGGACGAGGAACTCTCCTGGCTGCTGCCCCGGCGGGCACCCAGCCCTACCCTTTACGTGGCACCGCATCCTGCGGAGCCTCTCCCAGGGTACCTGCCCCGTTCTCTGTCAGAAGAGAGCCCTGAGGGATGGGGAGCACACGGCCACCCACCAGCAAGGACACTGGCACTCTATCCAGGAGAGGTGTGGAAATTCCTGCAGCCCTGCCTGGGAGTTCACTTACCTCCTTGTGTGAGTCAGACTGCCTAAAGACACGGGCTCAGTGAGCCGTGCAGAAGCACTGCAGATGCTCGGGGAGCTGTGGAGGTTTTCCTGTGAATTTTCATGCTGCTCTATTTAAACAAACACGGTTGAAAATGGAGCCTTGTTAATGTTTCCCAGGTGGCTAACAAGAGCACTTTTTTTCTTTTTTTTTATGTTGGTTCTCAGGACAATCCTGTCTCTTAGTGAAAATAAAACCATCCCGCTGTCTCTAGGGAATTGCAGCTAATGCTAGTCAAGCCTGAGGCACTGATAGGGATACAGCCCAGCTCCTCCAAACAGAATAAATTGACGTTTCCAGTTACATAATGGTGGTCCATTAGCAGCAAGCACAGAAAAGAGAGACACTTATGTAAAATATAAATTGGGGCTTAAAAGCCTTTCTCGTTGTGCTTTATGATGGCAATTGCTGTGGTTGCCGGGCCTCACTAATGAGTCTGAAGAAACCCGGCTGACAGGCTGCAGCCAAATGTTGGTCATCAGAGGTTAAAGATGCCTCTTTCATGAACTCAGAGATATCTTTACTTGGATCTAACAACAGCCTGCTCAGACTCTGGGACTCCTGAGATACAGGAGACAAATGGTGAGTGGTAAGTCTCCAACTGCTGTCTGTACGCGCTGTGTCGAGTTATAAACCTAAAACTGAAGAAATTAAAGAACTAAAGGAAGTGTATAAGACGGCTAGCGGGAGCCAACAGCTCCGAGTGCTCATGTTCTGACCCTCATTTCAACAGCACTTTGAGCAGTCAGATGCCTCTTAGCAGAAAACAGTGACTTAGCTCAAGCACTGGGCAAAAAGCAGAAGAAAAAATGCCATCCTCTTCATTTTGGAACTAGATGATCTGTTAAGGTCCCTTTCAACACAAACCACTCTATGATTCTATGATTTTGCCTTGGAGTTAGTTTAGCCAACACCATTTATTTCCATTTACTGTCTGCAAGGCTCAAGATGTAAAACGTCTAATACTAGTGTTATAATAGCCATAAAAAGTCAGAATTTGAAAATGTGACAGCAAGTTCAATATTTCAGGAGAGCACTGAGTCCTGCTGAGTCTTTGTTTATCTGGCACTGTTAAATGCCTTCATTTTTTCACACAGGTTAGATAAGGGAAAGGTGAGATGCTGAAATAAGAAATGCTTTCAAGGAACAAACATCACTGGCTGGGGCAGGTGGGAACTCTTGTCTTAGGATACCAAGATGACCACAGACAACAAAGGCAAAGACAGGGGAAATCTTTGCCAATAAGGAAGTTCTGTACACAAGCTTTGTTTAAACAAACCAGCTGTCTGAGAGCTGGGGTCAGTGACTAATGTGCTCCCTCACTGATGTACCTGAACTGAGCAAGTTACTGGCTCTCACGGCACTCTTGGTGTGAGACAGGTCCCTCTCAGATGACTCCTGTCTGTCTTTGCAGGAGATACCTTCTTTTGTAGTGTGAGCACTAGGCCACCTGTGCTCTAACTCTTTCTAACTCACGCACACACAGAGTTAAGGCATGACAACTTACCACGGACTGGCATAGCCCATCATAGCTTACCAGAATGCATATATTCCTCAAGACAGTAAAATCATCCTAGTTTCAGGCCAACTTGTCCTAATTCCATACCAATGAGAGTTTTATTTCATCAAACAACATACTTAAAAGTCTAATACAATAGTCAAAGATATTCCATAGCAGTAGGTGTGAGCAAAACCTACATTTCAACGTTGATGCTGCCAATGCATGAGGAATGAGAAGCGGCTGAGGGAATTGGGATTGTTGAGTCTGCTGAAGAGGATGCTCAGGGAAGATCTTACCTCTCTCTACAACTGCCTGAAAGAAGGTGATAGCCAGGTGGGAGGTCACCCAGGTAACAAGCATAGGACAGAAGGAAACAGCCTGGAGTTGTGCCTGTTGCCCTGAGTGGAGTTGCCTCGGGGGCGTTACAGCTATTTCAGTGGGGCTCAAGGCAGTGGTATCAATATGTCTTTGCTAATACCTTTGTAGCACCTATGAGCACTATTCTGTTCACTGTCAGCTTAATATCATACTGTGCATGATGTGCTAGGTGTTTTTATGCAGAAACAGGGAGACTAAAACTGAGCCTCAGTCACTTGTGCCATGCTACTGAGAGACTGGAAAGGAGAGCTCAGCAGTTTCTTCTATCTCTTCCATTGCCATGTAGCTGTCTTTTCTAGAAGAGGACTAAGAGTCCTTTTGACTTTAACACCCTTCTTCCAGTGACAAAAAATATTTCATCCTAGGGCTATTTCAGTTGCCTTGTCTTTATCCTCAAAACATGGACTGATCGCTACATAAACAGTTGGTGAATGGCGTGTTGCTGTAATTTAGAGGTAGGCAAGACAGGTGTCTGGTTTGCATGGCAGTTCTGAGTCTGATAACTCATCCACATGGACTCTTTAAACACAGAAAAGAAGAGGAATGTTTTCTCCAAAATCCAGACTTTGAAATGTGGGCAATCACCATTCACAAGGAAACTTCATTCAACTTCCATAACTATGTCAAATAAAAATACAGCATGAAAAATCAACTTCATAATCTTCTGGTTGCTGAAGTAAAGCCCCAATATTCAACAACATCAAAGTGTGATCAGGCCACTCTTGGCACAGCAGGAATCATGGACGTTTTCAAAAATAAATCCCAAATATGTATACTACATCAAAACTATTAAAAAGTGACATTGTTGCATGTTGCTTTTTCTGAAAGATGTAGAGGGCATGTCAGGTGACTACATTACCACTGTACTCATTTCAAAGAATAGCAAAACTAAAATTAGGACAATACTGTAGGAATTGCTGTACCACACTGAAGTCAGTAGTCACTTTAATCATGCCTACATTTGGATTGTGCATAATATGCGGGAGTGAACAGTAGAGGGTGTTAGCTTAAAGGAAAATTTGAGTTTACTATATGGAATAAGTCCTGTTTGCTACAATTCACATCGAAAAAGTCAGGTGCTGGGGAGTACAGCTGTGTCTTGGTATAAATGGCACTGAGGAACCTGCCCATCATTTCACCTTCAAGAATAAAGAAAAAAAAAGTTGCAAACTGACCCCTCTTAGAATCATAGAAGCTTAGAATTGTTTAGGTTGGAAAAGATCTTTAAGAACATCAAGTCCAACCATTAGCCTAATTCTGCCAAGTTCACCACTAAACCATGTCCTCAAATGTCACATCTACACATCTTTTAAATACCTCCAGGGGTGGCGACTGCACCACTTTGCAGGGCAGCCTGTTTCAGTGCTTGACAACCCTTTCAGTGAAGGAATTTTTCCCAAGATCTTAATCTGAAGATCTCCTGGCACAACTTAAGGCCATTTCCTCTCATGCAGTCATTTGTTACCTGGGAGAAGAGACTGACCCCCTTATTGTTATGTCATTTATTACTGATTTGTAGTACTATGAACGGTTTTTAATGTACCTTGCAGGCTGGATAATTGTTCTCTTGATGACTTTCTGAGTAGCAGCTCAGAAAATATTTTTAATTAGAGGCTGGGGTTTCTTATAGCATGCCTTGGTATCACTAGATTTGCCTTTCTTTTCTGCAGTTTTCTAATGGCAAAATGATTTCGTTCCCCCCTTCACATAATTAAGCAGATAAAACTGGTAGTGGATATAAATGGACAAACTTAAGCCTTCACTGGCAAGGCTCAGTGCTATTTTAGATGCTGCGGATTATCTCATCCAGCATCTAGCAGCTAGACCAAACGAGTCTTTCATAAGTCTTATGTCATATATGACACTCTGAACCAGATGTCTTGGAGACCCTTAGGCATTTCAGGTAGCACTGGACTGATGTGCCTAGGCAGCTGGACTTCATCCTGTTTGTTTCAATTCTGTGTGTCTGAAGAGAAAACAAAATAGAAAGAGACTTTTAAAGTTCCTTAATTTATTTAGACTTCCTCGGGAAGCAGGTTTGTGCCTGCAGCATTCATGAGCATCACATCTACGTCCTGAATCATGGGATTTTCCTCCCCCTCCATTCAGTTAAATGCTGAATCTGTATCCTGGACACACACGTACTGCTCAGCAAAGAGCATGCACTTAGATTTCAACTCTCAGAAGAAAGCTGCCCAGTGCTGATCTTACCACAGATTTGGCTAGCTTTCTTTGTACATTTTAGTTCATAAAACCCCGTGAAGGTCAAAAATGAGACCCATTTTTAAAGTGTTATATAGTTGTAAGTACCAGATGAATATTTTGGGAATTAACTGAAGTCACATACATGGGTGTCTGGAGCGCCTGTAACAACAACCACCAAGAGTTACCTGGGGCTGCTGCTGAAAAGATCAAGACAGCAGTGACAGATCAAAGCAGTGAGAAATACATAGCTAAAAAGAAGAACCAGGCCCTTGTAGAAGTGTTTGTGTCTAATTCAAGGGGAAAAATGCAAACCAGCAACAGATATGCATGTTGGCACAGTGTATAATAAAACTTCCTTTATTGTGACCTACTTCACAGGAGCAAATGCATTCTGAGATCAGTCTTTGCCAGATTCTGTGCAGGAGTGGACTTGACCTCTCAGCTTCTCCCTGACTTCTCCGAAGTTAAAAAGTGCTTGCCAAAGCACCTATAAACCACATACACACAAGGTGAGGAATATTGTACTCAGTGCTTTGGCACACTGTGAACTTCAAGGCCTTTGCAGCCAAATTTTATAGATAATGGTGAAACTGGTCAGACTGATCATTTGTATGCATTGGTCTCTCTTTAAGCAGTGCAAGGTGGGTAGACTTGGAAAAGGGAGAGGAAAGGACCACAGGTTACCAGTCAGCCATCTGTTTGTCACTAGGAAAGTTCCTCTTGGTGGACCAGATTCCACCCTGCACAAAATGTCACACATTTAAGGGAGAAAGGATTCCCAAAATTCCCACCAACTATGGAAAATGATGGGGCTTTGCTGTTTTGTGCCCCTTTAAAAGCACATCCTCTTAAGCTTTTCAGCATAACCCATTCTCTGTGGAGTTAAATTCTGCAATTTCCTGCTGCTCTTAAAGCCAGAATTAAACTAGAGATTCCATGATAAGAAAATGAGAAAGAAGAGGCAAAGCAAATTAATTTTTGTCCTGGAAGACATGAAGGAAATCTGTGTAGCTTGTGTGCTCAGGATGACAGCACACAGTGACGGCTTGGAGCTGCTCTCTGACCACGAGGGCTGGCAGAGCTGAAAGGACCAGCAAGCACAGCATCACTTTTCCCAGCCAACACTAACATGGCTGAATGAATTTAGCCATATATTTAATTAAGGGAACAAACAGGCCAACACTCAGCTGCCAGCACTGCAGGCATACTCACAATGTAATTGTCTGGAAACATATTTTCAAATTCATGTGCAAAAAATATTTAAGCACTCAATACCAAGCTGTTAGGCTGAAGTGCTGCCTCGTGTTTGCCAAGGAAGGGTCTGAGTTTCCTTCATCTTTGTAAAGCAACTGCATAAAAGAAAGGCTGATGGTAAACCTTGGCAGGAATTTTCTTGTGGAAGACTTTTTCTCCTCCACTTTCTGTACGCCTTATAATTTATCCACAGACAAATTACATATTGACCCCACGTCACCCATTATGATGGAAATAAAAAAATGGTCAGTATTCTCCTCAGGAAGAAGTGGACCAAGATAAATACTGAAAGGTGTAACACACCCTGCCTTGGTGCCTGGTCTGCCACCATTCTATGAGTTACCTTTTAAATCCAAGGGCATATTACCTTTTTATGGGCAGTTCAGATTCAGTATCCATGACTTCCTATAACAGCACTCATTACAAAAACTTGCCTGGTCCCTGTACTTTGTAAGCTTATATTTATATTTTTTAATAATTTGCATGCCTGGCAAGGGCAAAGCTCTTTCGGTTCAAGGTGACTTTCATGTTAGATCAATGAAAACAGCAGAAAAGAATAAACAGGCAGCATCTGTGGGTGGTAAATGAATGCAGTATGTGTGAAAAGCCTTTCAGAACAAAGCCAGGTTCTGCAGACAGGCAGAGAAGGTGAAAAATGTGTAGTAGAAAGAAAACAAAAAATCTTCCGCTATATTCCCCATCTGTATTTACTCCACTGCCTGAATTCACTCCCCACACACATTTCTTCGTATCTTGGGTTTCCATTTCAGCCGTGAAAACTGAGTAGATTCACAGTACCTTGTATCAGAAAGAGCATGAGGAGATGGTAATTCCGTGAATCGCTGGCACGTAAGGAGACTCTCTTTCCTCAAAAATCCCCGTTCCTGGCAAACACAGTCCCACTACACCTCAGCCAGCAGGGAGATCAATGCTCCAAGGCCTGAAGGGTCCCTTACTGCAGAGCCACAGGACAGGACCCAGAGCACAGGAGAGGCACTGGCACTGTGGCACTATGTATTGCATCAGCTGTGGCTTCAGGTAGGTGCTAACAAGACAATTCAAGGAGGATGTAACCTTAGTGATTTAATCTGAGAAGAATGCTGAGCTTGAAAAGTCATCATCACCAAATTCTTATTATTTACTGTTGTCCCAGATTTTGTTTACAAGCACCCAAGCTCTAACTCTGAGCCTACTGGCAACTGTGTAGCTCTAGCAGTGCAGAATGGCTTTTAAACCAAGGCAGGCTGCTTCTCACAGGGGCTGATTAATGCAGGGTTGGTGCTGTAATAGCCAACATCACGTGGCTTCTGGTTGACTAAGGGGAATGACAAAGCTGTTTGCAAAAAAAAAATAAATCTGCCTGAAGAAGTCAAAAAGGACAAGCAGGAGAGGCAAAAATACGGTAACCTGTATGTGAACTTCTATGTGCTATGCTGTGAACTCAAAACACGTTCCAGGATTAGGAGAGCTTGGCTGGAACTTGTGAGGTCCTGTGAACAAAGCTTGCTTCAGGTTCGAATAAGTTTGTTGTGTCTCTTTACAGCAAAACCAGAGAAGATCTGCCAGACCATTCAAGTTAGTCTTCAGTTTTTGTGCTTAGCTGAGCCTGAAACTCATAAGTTATCTCAGGGGAACTAAAGGTGCTGAAATTCGCCACAGTCCTAAAATCAAAGGCCTTCCATCTAATCCTG
Source organism: Sclerurus mexicanus (assembly GCA_013396755.1). NCBI lineage: Eukaryota > Metazoa > Chordata > Aves > Passeriformes > Furnariidae > Sclerurus > Sclerurus mexicanus. Next base: position 2,366,604 of record VWZF01002844.1, read on the forward strand.
CCTTTACCACTCTTGTAAAATTCAATTACATTAATTATTTTTTTAAAACTACTGAAACTGAGGACAATAGTCCTAACACAACATCACAGAAGAACCACTCAGGTTCTGGGGAATAAGTGCATCAATGAGATCAAAGGCCAGCTCTAGAAAGAAAGAAAAAAGAACACCTTGGCAAATGAGGGCCTGTAATAGATCACCATCCTTCTTTTTATGCTGAACCGTACAATGGTTGCCTGGAAAATCTTGTATACCTGTCCCTAACCATCCCTCCAGATGAAAGGCGATTTCCAGAGGAAGAGGTATGAGCAGCCTGAGAAAAAGTTCTAAAATGTCCCTGTCTCATCAGCTTCCCTGAAAACTGTGGCATCTCCCATCCTACATCTCCATCCCTCTTTGAACTTCTCTCTCTGCTGGAGACACACAACATGAAACAAAGACAAGGTGTGAAAGGATCTCCAGTCTCCTCATCACTGTCTGACATAGCAAAAACTCATCTCACAGTCACAAATCTGAGCTCAAGATCAGTGCATGCAGGTAACTGTGACTACATGTTGAAGCCTACATCCCAAATTTCCCAATATCCTTTCCTCTAAAGCCTCAGATAGCTAGAGATCCTGTGGAAAACAGGGAGGCAGAGAGGCGGCTGCACAGATGACACAATGCTCAGCTCTGAGTCATCTGTGTCTGGAGCAGGGAATGCCACTGGAGATGGACAACTACCTCTTCTAAGCCTGTTAAGGACTGAGATATGGGACAACTCTCAGAGGAAGGAGTGACACTGCCAGTGCTGAGGCCCCAGCCTTAAGAGCTGGTTGGAGTGGAAGAACTGGGCAAAAAGAACTGGTGTTCAGTTTAGGCCACAGATGTGTTTGTTTTTGTTTGCTTCTGAATTTTTCTTACAGCCTTGTAATTAGAAAACTGAGCCTAGAATGTGTTGAAATCATCCCTCATACAGATTTGCCCTTCAGTATGTTTTCTATTAAATCAGAACCTGGACACTACTGAGTCAGGTTGAGGTGTGTCTGTGCAGAAGGAGCAAGGTTTCAGCAGCAAACCTCATCTTATGACTTGGGTAGGGACAGTACTTGTTTAGTGCTGTTGGCCTGGCTCCAGGGCCACTGGGGGAAGGACTGGCATCGCTAGCTGCTCAGTTTTCAAGAGCACTCAGCAAAAGCCTGCACCCTTTTCTGCCAAGCACTCCCTCATCCCAGGAGAAGCACCTCGCAGCTGGGGGAAAACCTCAGCTTTGATGCCAACACCCTCATTTTATCAGCGGGAGAGGGTTGGTCCCGGATCCAGTCAGAGCCATGTGGATGTGTAATTAAGAAGAGCTGTGGGATCTCTCACAGCATTGTTTATCAAAGGACTGAGCCTTGGGGGCTCAGTTGTTTTTATGCAGCAGTCAAGAGAAGCAGTGTTGTCACTAGGCAAGCAAGGAAACAGCCATGGAGGAAAAAGTCCTTTGCACACTTGTGCAGATTGAGTCAAAGTTTGTTATAGGAACTTCCATGAAGCTGCCTTCTTTTCTTGGAAGACAGGACATTGCTCTGATTTCATGGTTTCACAACTGAGTAGGAGATTACTGATAACTTTCTAAAGGAATTCATTCCCACTTTTCCGCTTCCTCCAGTTCTAACAGCTTGTCTCATAAAAGCCTTTACCCTCATTTCCCCTTTTATCCCTACTTCCCTTGGACCTTGAGAGTTTCATGGGCACACTACCAGTAGGACAGTGAACAGGTGATCTCTCCCTATGCCTGTCACACAGTGCTGAATACAAGGGGCTGAGCCCCAACCACTGGGTTTTGATCCAGAATGGAGAGGAATATTCTCTTCTGTTTCTTTGTTTGGGGGGTTTTGTTTGCTTGTTGTTGCTGTGTAGGCTATCTTTCTATAGCAAACAGGAAAAGTGCCATCTTCACAGTTGGACAAGAATCACAAAGAAGTCTGAGCAAAGTCTTGGCAACCCAAACCCCACCACTGCCATCCTTGTATGAGGCAGTGTGATGAAGCGGCAACCTGGATTTTTGATGATCTGGTTGTGCTCTACTGACAGGATGTGAAATTAGACCTTCCTGGTCAAGCTCAGCCATCTGGCAAATCTAATTGGAAAATTCATCTTGTTGACAGATCATCATAATACTACTTGTCTCTTTAAAACAGATGGAGGAGTGAAGCAAGTATATGAAAGCATAACCTCTGTACAACTGCACCAGGATGTGGAAGCCGGGACAGAGCTCACTTTGTGCAAATGGACCAATGGGAATGTTTGAAGGAAGAGAATAAATTATACTGACAATTCCCAGGCTTAATACAAGGCAATGCAACAAAGCATTTAACCAAACTCAGGTAGGAAAAAAGTCTTGCAGTTCACAGTAGGGAAAAATAGTGTTACCCATGACATGTGCTTTTTGAGGTCAGACAGCACACCCAGAAAGGAACAGTGAAATGGATTCCTAATAACAACTGAAAAGGAAACTCATCCATCACCATCCATATTTCTGTAATAAATCAGTTTTTAAACAGAACTTGTCTAAATAACCAACAGTGATTGATGACTACCCTTTATGCAGAAGAAGAATTAACCATTCAAACTACCTGTGCTGACAGTTTTGATCCTGCTCTTGGTTAACATTTCTCTTTATATTTCTCACAGATTTGTATTGCATCCAGTGGACTACCAAGGTTGAGTTTCTTCTGCCATTTTTTTCAAGGGGATCCCAGTCTTTGTCAGCGTGGGGTGGCATACAATCCATCTGCACACACCTAAGAGTATGTACATGTAAAATTGGCCCACACTCCATTTTGTTCATGTCATTGGAGTTGCACATGCTCAGCCTCAAATACAGTGACCGGCAGACCAGAAGGTAACATGAACTATCCAAATTGGAACTTCCAGGATAGACTATGTCAGAATTACATTTTTTCTCGGATTTGAGTCTTCCCTGAATCAGGTCTTGTAGAAAATTCAACACTCTCTCTCTCTCTCTCTTACATCCCCACTGAAGTATCTTGTCTTCAAGGTCATTTTGGCTACACAAACTCTATAATTTTCCTTTGCTAAATAAAAAAATCTGGGGTTTTTTTTTTTGGTCGTTGTTGTTTGTTTGGGGTTTTGTGTGTGTGTGTGTGTGTGTGTGATCCAAACTGCAACAGAAACAGTTATCAAAACCTCAAAATTTCCCCAAAACTGATAGTTCAGTGTTCTGCTGGGAAATACCTGCATAGTGTATAGCATTTTCCTGGCCAACTGTACACCTGAACTAGCCACCTAGAGTAGCCAATTGAAACACACCTAAAGGAAGCCCTTGAGAGACATGTAAACTTATCCTCAAAGACTCTCTTTGCCTCCATGGACTATAGAAATATAATTTTTCTATACCCTCTCCTAAACAATGTCATCAGGCTAGTCTCATTTTGTATTAATGGCTGTTAAAAATGTGAAGCACAGACAGAGTGGGGGTTGAGATTTTCAGTGTGTTTGTATATAGAAGCACAGCCAATAAATCAAGCTCAAGAGACTCAAGAGATTTTTAGTATGGTACTGTTAGTTCTCCTACAGCAGGGTACACACATTCATCTGAAAATAATATGACACCTTCTCCTTCTCTGAGTGGCTCCTTGAGATTCTGTGATAAGCACCACAAGCAGCTCCAGGTGTTGTCTTCACACTTGCCTCAAGGGAGTCTCTACCAGCTTTGCCATAAATCAGACGTGACCTTCCTGCCTCTGTAAAATCAAACCAGAGTATTCCACCCACTCCATTGTGCTGGGAATTTACCTCACAAGAGCAAGGTATGAGCGACACAGAAAGAACTTTTGTGGGAGACGAGTATTTCATGGTGTTTGGGATGTCTTCTGTTCATTGCTCTGTTTCTTTAAGATTTCAGGACCAAAAAGTCAAAGGTAGCCATGCTACCACGGTTATATTGTGCTAAGTGAAATATTTAGTGCTTGAAAGACATGGGTGCATGAAATAGAGATCACTCACTCAAAGTACTCTGAACAGATACAAACACACAGAATGTAAGAGAAGCCATATGGTAAAATGTCTAAACTCCAGCCAACCCCAACTTAGCATAACCTTTCCTGAGCAGAGATAATGCCTCCTATATTTCTGTCCTATTCATTTTGCCATTGATGGAAGTTGTTTTCCCACATATCTATGCAAAATAATAACATGCAGAAATATATGTTCAGCTCCAGAGGTGTCCTTGGCTCACTGCATCGCTGGCTCTGTGAGGGTCTTGGAGTCCCTGGGTACTGCCAGCACTGCACTCTGTCACTGACATTTGAAATCTTCACTGACAATGTCACATTATAGGCACCTAGAAGGTCCAGGATTGACAGACACCATCTTGCAAGGTGGAATTGTCTCTATTACTCTTTGTTTAATCATGCAGCAATCTTTAATATTTGCTAATTCATTTAGATAGGTGGAATATAATAATAATGCAATATTAATCTAAGAATATTCTTCATCTAAAAAAACCACCTAAAATAGAAAAATCAAAGTGTAGAGGAGGTAATAAAAACAAGACCTGAGATATTACTGCTACATCAAAACAGAGCAATATCCTAGTGGTCAGACCCAGTTATAAATGTGATATTCATCTGGAACACAAAAAAGATCTGTAATCAACCTGGCTACCATAAAAGCTGGAATTCACTGAATAAAAATGTACCATTGGGTTACAATATGCACACATGTATATTTTAATTAACCACCTGTTTCTGTTTGGTTAAATGCATCTTTTCAATTCCACTTTACTTCAGATGTAAAGATGAATATATACATCTAAGAATCAACCTTCACATTCTTGAAAGAAAGCCCTAGACAACCACATAACTGTGCCACTACATCCACAAGTCATACATTGGTTGAAGTGAAGATCTTCACTGCTAAACACACGATAGCCCCTGACTGTGTGCCACTTCACAAGTCATGGCTTAGATGGTGAATATCACATTACACTTGTAGATAGAGAAAATTAATCTTTACTTGGATTTTTTTTTCCTTTGGGTTCAGTCACCTATCAATTATTTGGGAGCTAAGAACACAGACACTCCTGAATGTGTCTAGGTGCAATTCCTGCTTTCATGTACAACACTGTAATACTAAAGCAATTCCTCTGCCTTCAGAGCAGCACTGACTTTATAGCAAACAACACTGAGAAGAATTCAGCCCTTAGTCTAAGTCTGTGTTACTGAGAGGTCAGTTTTCAAGGGCAAAGCACCTCAGCTGTGTTGACTGACAGTCCCCATCAGTGGAAAAGCTTTAGGACAGATACATGTAAAAGGCAGTGACAGTGGAAAATTGGGTAAGCACCCTGCAGCAGGTCTTCCCAGATGCCTTACAGACTGAGATTGGGAAAAAGGAGTTGTGGGAAAAGGCATTTCATAAGAAAGACTTACAATCAGTAAATCAAATAGTTCTACTGCAAGCAAAGTGTACTCTGGAAAAGACAATTTTCCATTCTCTCTTCTCATATCGATACTATTCAGCAACAGAGCTGAACCCCTGACGCTGTTTCTCTTTCATACCTCTAAAGTAAGTCTGAAAAATCATGGTTTAGCATTAACTAATAACTTTATTTTTTTATTCAAGGAACAAAATTTCACAGTTACAGGTGCTAAAACTCTTTCCTATCTGTAGCCTCATCCATTCCTCCCAAGTTCCTTTACCACGTACTCTTAATGCAGCTTCCTTTGCTCTGGGCAGTGGTGCTGGGGCTGGCTTGCCAATCCTCACTGCTCTGTGCTGACCCTCATAATCCTGGGGATGTTGCTTTTACCAGGCTCTGGAGAATTTTCTACAGCTGAATTGTGCAAGCAACAGGGAGACTTCAGTGAGTTGGGAGTTGAAGCTCTTGGTGACCTTGATGAACACCAGGACGATGTAATGGAGAATGAAGATGCTAGGAGAGAACAGGTACTCTTTAGTGAGAGAATACACTGACCCACCATAAGCTTGGATATTACAGCTGAAACACCCCCTGAAATTTACCATGAAACAAATAACTTCATGACTATACCAACACAGTAGCAGTCCTGTGTAAAGATGCTTTTCACTGCTTTCCTTTCTGCTTTCATCCTCACAAGTTCAAACCAGTCTGTTTTTTAGATATTTTTAATTATTCTCATTTTATAAGCTTGTATCTGTTGTTATTCACAGGCCAACCTTTGTTCTTACTCTTCCTCTGCTGGGGGCAGGGGCCAGTCTACATAGACCTTTGCCTAACTCAGTACAACCATGCTTATCTTCTCTGGTTTTCTACTTGTGTACAACCATGCTTATCTTCTCTGGTTTTCTACTTGTGTCACTGAAAAGTCACATCAAGTGAGACCACCAACTACCAGACACCCTCCTGGCACAAAAAAATGACAATCATAATGAATGGCAAAAGACCAGAAGCTGAAGGAAAAATGAATGAGAATAAAATAAGAAGAAACAAAGTAAAAAAAAAAAAAAGGCCTTTACTCTCTTCTGCTTCATGTATTTCTTTAGGGGGGATTTTTTGGTTTTCAATAATCATATAAGAAACGCTTGTGTAGTAAAAAACAGAACTGTGGGAGGCATCTGAAGAATAAAGATGTGATATACATGGTGGGGAAGCAACAGCACAGATAAGAGTACAGAAAGAGTACAAGATTTGAGTACGATTAGTTCTAGGAGTGACGGTCATCCATAGCTACCACTGAAACTCTGAAGCTGTGGTTGAAAAACCAAAAGTGTGCCTTCGAAAACTGTCTTACAAATTCACATTGTCAGCACTTAGATACAAAAAAGGAGCATTATGATTCTTCTTCAGTGCCCTAAGAGACAGGAGTCTGGAGTTCACCTGTGTGAAGGTCAGGAAATTTCTCAACTGTATCCTGTCTGTCTGCAGTACAAAAGCATTGCCAGACTGATACACTGAAGGGTATTGTGACCATTCTGTTTGCCTGAGTGAAATGAAAGATGCACTGGTAAATGAGTGTTCCCCACCACACACAATTCACAAACTGTTAATTTTCTTTAGCTGGTACACATTCTCTCTATGTATCTTTCAATAATGTTGAAATAGCCCATTCTAGTCTTGCTTCCCAATGCATGCCTCCTACACCAAAAGAACTGCACTTTCTTTCCTTGCCTGTGTCTGTCTTTCATTCTTTGCAGAGAAAGAGGCCAAAAGTTTAGCACACTCTCCTCTTTCCATTAGCTGACAAGGCTGAGAGGACAGAGTGGTTCCAGTCAAGCTGTAACAAACAGAAGAGGCAAACAAAAGCTAAATCTGGGAGTTGTTGGGGAGCCCTTAACCACACACAGCTGCAGGAAGGAACAGATGCAAGCATAGCTGAATTGACATCAACTGCTTATTAAACAAGCCATGACCAACAGATGGGAACACTGCTTTATTATGATAGCCTTCTCCAAATGCTGAACGAACTAGCTGGAAAATGAGACTGGAAAATGAGTGGGTGCTAAAAATGGGAAATCCTACAGTGGGAAATCCAGCCAATCCACTAGACTGCCAGGTGCCACAGCTGTTACAGTCTTGAACCCAATTCAGAGCAACTACATTTGCCACATAAAAGGATAGAAAATGTGCATTTTCAGAGGTCTCCCAACTACCCCATATTGGCAGTTATAGTAATTATCAGCATAATTGCTTCAAGCCACATCTCATTATAGGTGAAAAAGGAGATTTTGCCTCTGTTACCTATTCTTTGTTAATGCATCAGACAATGCAGTCTATTACTATGTATCATACCTGCCTTTCACCTTAAATTTTTTTCTGATTTTTTTACTAGATACACATTTAAAAAATTGACAAGGAAATCATGTGCAATGAACATTGATTTTAGGGGGCATGTTCATTATAGAACAGAGAAAAGATTACAAAGACAGGGAGAAAAATTTTTCTATAGAAAGAGATACATGCTTTTAAAGTATCTATACAAATAATGACTGCAATTACCAAGGACAGCATTAAGTATCAATGATCCTGCTCCATCAAATAGTATTATTAGAGTTACCTAGACAAAAAATCAGTAGCCCACTATCAGTCAGCAGGATTTTGCCAGGCCTTCATTTGTTCTCTTACAAACATAATAACTAACACAGTAAGAATAGCAAGCATACACATCAAAATAATAATGTTTCAAATATAATAGTTCTGGAAGAAATAAGACGAAGTTACACTTCAACAGAATAATGAAGCTAATATACACTAAATAACTAACAAAATTACTTAATCTTTATTCACTTCTGTTAATGTTATTTCCCTAAGTGGGAACAACAGGAATGGCTTGTTGATTCCTCTTAGCAATCAGAAATATTTTAACTGAGCACAAACCAAACCACCAACATTCCAAAATGCTCCGTTAATTCATACAGGGCCCACAGCTCTGTGGAAACACAAGTCTATATGGAAATACATGGCTTCATCAACCACTAATATAAGAGCTACGTAGCTGAATCCACATTATCTTGGGGAGCACAGAAATCCATCTCCATATCTGGCAATGCTCATTCAAGTTCAGGAGAACTTATTTCCTGATATAATAGGAGATTGTACACATGAAGTCAGCAGAACCCTAGGAAGAAGTGTTGATTAACACATGGAGTAGTTACAAAACATAACCCAATAAGACTACTATATATATATATATATGTATATGTATATGTATATATAACCATATGTATATATGTATATGGATCTGAACAGAGGAAGTGACAAGAGAAACCTTTGGGAAGAAAATGCAAGAAGTACTGATGGCATTAAATGCTTTTAATGCATTACACACATACGCACGTAGGGAAAGCTTGTGCATAAATATGAAGAAAATGTCTTCACTTCAGGCAAACAGATCAGGACTACGGACCTTTTTCAAAAGTTAAAAGATATCCAAATTATTTGGTTATTTGATATTACAAGGAAAAGAATATGCAGGAGGATTATTTGGGTATTTGATACTACAAGGAAAAGAATATGTGGGAGGGTTATACAGCTTTCAGATAAACCAGTTCCCAGTTTAACAGACTGCCTTAGAAATCTCAAAAAACATAACATAGTTACTATAGATAATATTTAACTACCAAAGTTATTATTTTAGCTATTCAAACTATTTCTCTGAGATGCTGACTCTATTTTAAAAAAATCTGCCTTTCTTATAAACAGTCAAGAAATAATGAAGTATTGAAAGCAACTGCTAGGGAAACCTGGAAAGGGATCACTCTGATGAACATTGGTGTGTCAGGCATATGAAGGGCAAAACCAGAGATTTCAGAGTTATGCAGGGTCTGAAGATGAAAACAGAATGTTTCACCTTATAGTTACTTTTCCTATTTAGGCTCCAGAGTTGAATATCTAATGAATGATTCATTAGAACAGCAGAACCTTCCAACTCCTCATCCATATTATTTAACACTTACATCAATGTAATTAAATATGACTACAACTATGAAAAGTTAACCTGTACAGGTGAATCTCACAGATCTGGTCATCAACACATATTAAACTGCCAAGCAGTAAGTGTAAACTAATAATTCAGACTAGACTGAACCTTGGGCAGAGGACAAAAACAATGTGAGGCAAATCTGTTTTCTTCATTCTCTTCACTCATTAAAATGAAATCCAGTATTAACACAATTAAAACAGATGTCTATGTCAGGAGTCAAGTAACACATTTGATATAACTTACAAAATTATAGACACAAACTGCTGTGAAACATTAACATAGTATAAAAATGGGGCAAATATCTACACCTGAAGAGAATAAATACACAGTCACATACAGAGATTGGATAAAGAGGTATCTAATGAAATCCTGGGAGAATAACCATATAGTGATACTTAACATCTTCATCAGCTCATTGACTTCTCCCTTTCTGATAAAACACAGAAGGATATATAAATGAAAATATATTTAAGAAAAAAAAAGCCCTATTCAATATTCATGGTGTCATAAGAAGAGAACAGGTACCCTCTTTAGCATGTTTGACCTGCATACCACCTTGAAGTCTCGTTAGAGTACTATGAGATTATTTGCTAAGTCTAGGCAGGATTAAAATGCACAGATAGCCACTGTTCTCATTTAATCTTTCCTTCAAGCTTCATGGAATCAGTTACAGGACTTGCTGATCACATTAGCATTATTCACATTTACTCAGTATCTGCGTCTCAAGATATGCAAGAGGAAGGCACTGGAATAACAGCATTTCCAGTGAAGTAGCCCTACATGTGGAGCTGCAGTATCTCACATGGATACTGGACAAGACCAGCACCTCTGTTCTAAACAGGACACTCCAAAAATGCCCATTATATAATGAGCACCATAATACCCATTATAAGCAATGTAAATGGAATTTGCAGACAGTCTTTAAAAGATGAATGAGGACATAGAAGGAAAATTCAGAGGAGCTGAATCAAGTTGATTGACAACACAATGATTGAGTGAATCTAATAATCCACTACTTCTGGAGGTAAATAAATAATGAGGATGTTGAGAACATATTTAAAATGGTACAAGGAGGTACATCTAGCAAGTATGGATAAAAATTCCCTTATCTTTCCACTGACAGCAGGATCTTTAAAATAAAAAGCTGATTGGCATATCATGGCAGACCTACACCAGCCCAGGTCTCTGCTGCAGACTGACAGGGAGTACAGATACTGATACAAGCTTTAACTGAGCTAGCTCATACACTAAAAGCAATTTAATCCCTGAAGTATTAAGTTACAAGTGCAATAATTTAACATCTGCAATACAGACATACCTTTAATCTAACAAGTAACAAAGCGTAGAGGGACTGGAATACATACTCTGCTTATAAGCAGGTACTACGGTTGGTGTTATTGCATCTTCACTGCTGCAACTGTTAGGGAAATTATGCTGGCATATGTCGGAACATGCTTTATTCATTTATTGCCTTTGCTGTGAAAACACATGCTGAGAAAGCATCAAGAACAGTTTCCAAAGGAGGGCAAAGAATTTCATCACATAGGTCATGGGAAAACAAACTGGGCTAACACCCAGAAATGCAGAAACCTAGCTCCTTGTGTGGGGAATAACCAAGGGCCCATCAGAATTAATTCCTAACATTTAGAACTTTCCAAAGCTACTTCTTTACCTCCAAATTCTTCTTTATTGCTAGACTGTGAATTTCTTCCTCTCTGTTTTATTTCACTTCTGGAGACAAATAACAGACCATCAAAGTCTGACATTTTCTCCCTCGGTTGTCTTTTGTTTACTGCTCTTCTCTTCTTTTTCTTTTTTCCCCTCTTTTCTTCTACAATACTTTTCTTTGTTCCTCCTCCTCCTTCATCTTCCAGAGGTGAGCAAGGATAGGGCTTTGTGGTCTTGCTGTCCAAGCTAAAAACCAAACAAGGAAGTTCACAAAGATAAAAGCACACATATCATACTATCTTAAATCCTTTTTTTACAAGACATTGATTTCACCTTTTTCCACATCTCATGGTACTGACAAGAGAATGACTTATCACACTCTTGATCATTTCACAGGGCTGAAATGTCTTACAATTCAGTTTCCCTTTTACTTATAAAATAAGTAAACAATAGGCTAAAACAACACTCTGGCCCATAATTCTCTCTACCTCTTATGACTCCAAAAGGAATCTTATTTGGGCCAAAATGCTCTTTACAGTGTGGGTCCAGATCCCACAGTCTTTTACTTTGCATATGAAACTTGTTAGCTACATTTGCAGAGTGTTTGTTCTGCCATAATTATTTCTTTCCACTCTGATGGCAGGAAAACACCCCAAACAGATGTTAGTGTCTGACATTAAAATGCCAAGAGCTATATTAGTACCTCTAAAGATTCGTGAATTAAGCATGACACCCAGTACACACCACAAAAACATCAAAATCAATCCCAAAGAACTCAGAGCTGGAGTTAGCCAAGCTATTTGAGTACATCTATGTGCACTCCCTGTCAGCATGGGAGCCTGGGCTATGCCTTTTAATTTTTTTTTCATTTACTACTACAGGACTTAGCACAAAAAGATTGTCTCTTTTTAAGCTTCTGAAATCTTATTGCATTCAAACCTTTTGATTCTTTTCCTACTAAATTATGCTTCATCTTTGTTTCTATCAACAATGTCAGCATGTTCTCATTAGATCTGTGCACGCCTATGAGCAATATGCTGCACTGCTCCCTCTAAATATGACATAGGAGGCAGGGATCTATTTTAAAATATAATAAATAACAAGTTTCATCGGAAAGCACACTTCCACACCCCACAAGGGAGGGGCTGTAATGGAAACTCCATTTGGTGCATTTATTTCAGTCAGTTCTCCAAGGAATTCCTCTGTTTGCCAGTGAATAACTCATTTTTCTCATAATTTGTACATAAAAATGGCAAGTCAGCTTGTCAATAAATTCTGTTTGGAGAGTGAATATTAAATTTTATATTAAAGGACTCAGTCACGAAACAAAGCTTGTAGAATGGAAGCTATTCTTATTGCTTATGCATTTAGCCACATCTTTTCTTAATATGCTACCTCATTTAGAATATAATCAACTTAGTAAAAGGGAAGGACTGCTACTGATTGTGCTGGAACTCAGATCAGTTATATACCTGCCTCTTTTCAACTGCTTGCATGCATGAAGTAGGGAACCATGGTCTGCAGGTTTGCTTTTTAGTGAAAAGAGGCTACCATCATGTTCATCATCTGGCCTGGAAAAAGGTATTGAGGTATTTCCAGATTTGGAATTCTGCTCAGTAAAGGAGAGACAGTTCATTTGTTTGTATGCTGTGGCTGCAAGCTGGCAGAAGTTTGAGTTTCAAACTGTACTGGAATCACTACTAGAAAATATGTGGGAAACAGGACTTGAATCTTAGTTGCTTTTCATCCTGTCATTCTCAGGGAATCCATAGATCAGTCCACAACTGGTACCCTCGCCCATAATTAAATTAAATTAAACTGCACAAATTAATGGAAAAAAATTCCATCAAGGCTCTTTAATAAGAGACTCAAATTCTGCTTCAGAGAACTCTTAAATAACAAATTGCCATAGGTTGGGCATGTATTCTGGAGAAATTTCTTAGATGATTGTTCTGATCTTATTCTCCTTCGTAAGGTTTGTTGTTGCTGTCAGAGGTTGTTGGTACTCTGGTTATCACAATTCAGTGCTATTTTCAATGGGTCAAACTAGGACTAGAACTGGAACTTAATACAAGATGAAAACATAATCCACAATCACTTGGAACCACTGCATGTTCAGTGTACACTTCACACCTGAAAAATGTTCCCCTTGATGCACCTGAGTTCTGCAGAACTTAAGTAAGGGCTCATACTCATCCTACACACTCTCCCCCCATCATTCCCCAAATTTAAGCCCAAAACATGAACTAGTATCTTAGAAACAACTTGCAAGTTAATGTGTAGCTTCATACCACAATAATTATCTTAAAAACAAAATAAAATCTACAACAAGCAGAAACTCTGTCTAACCTTCCAGCAATGTTCTTAATAGCTTCCTGGGAATAAGCTTCAAACCATCACATCCCACCAATGTTTCCGGAATGAAAATAGTTCAATAAATGGTCATATAAACTTGGTTGCATGTGTAGAGTAAGACAGCTCAGAACAGCTGTAGTTAGAGTACTACATATGGAAATCGGACAGCCTAGCTGAACTCGAAGTGCAACATTTAGGATTCATATAAAAAACTTCTATATTTTTAGGTTCAAACATACTCACATCTCATAATCCACCATCTGCACCATTCTTATGTACTGACAGGAATAGGCATACTTCGTTTGGCTGATTTTAATAAGCTCATTTCTTACACAGTGCTCCTGTAAAAACACAATCAGCATTCATCTAATTTAAATCTAAATCTCAAAACCAATGAAGATATGTAAGTATAAAAAGTAACTGTTTTAATGTAACTGTAATCAGTCTTTAATAAAGCTAATTAAAAGTTTCAAGAACAACATACATTTTTTTAATATGCACTATGAAAATGGATTATAAACAAAAAACCAACCAAACAATCATAATGAAATTAATTTCAGACTGTGCTGACTGTGATAAAACTCCCTATGTTTCTCATTTTAGCAGCATGGAACTTGTGAAAGCCAGCAAATAGATTACAGAGGAAAGAATAGAGCATGATTTAAGAATAATTTAACCTACGGAGTTTCTTGATTCAGGTCTATTACATGAACTGTTCACTGAGCTCTGAAACCTGATTTACTCTGGTTAGCTGGAGACAGGGATTCTGTTAGCTGGGACAGTGAGATCATTAGCCTGGAAAATTCTAGCTGCCTCTTCAAAACCAGAATACTGGTAAAATTAGTGCCAGACTGGTATAATCTTCTGGGTTTACTTACCTCCCTGTTGTTGAACATCAGTACTGTGTAGAGTTTGTCACCCGTTTCCACCCTCTCTGGTGTTGCTATGACAATGGCAGGCACATAATATTCATTTCCTGCCTGTGTCCCAGTTCTGGCAAACACACAGTCTCCAACCTGCACATCAGGAAACCACCAATGCAAGAACCATGTAACTTGTGAGGTTTACAAGACAGAAAAGGTAAATACTAAGATATTTTTACATGAATCATCATTCTATCATGTTCCCATGCTTTAATGTGGGTCTTCAAAAGAAAAGAAGAACTTGGTCCTTGCATGTAGTGATCACTCAACTGCCATCGAATTGGGGAGAGAACACAAAATGAGAGAGCTCTACTAAATGTACCTGGGCTCAGCTAGCAAGTGGAACTGAATGAGCAAACTCTTGCAACTGTACATTACCTCGGGCTTTATGCAAATTTTTATGTTTTCAATAAGCTTTTAAACCAACCTTGGGAATTTTAGGTAAGTGCATACATAATTGATTGATCCAAAATAGTTTTAAAACTGAACACACAAGTCACAATTTTCTATCAAATTCTGCAGATCTCTAGAGTTGGATATTCCTCTGACAGAATACCAGGAACTACTGTATCAGAATTTGCCTTAATTTCAAACAGGAAAAAACACCAGTCATATCTCTAGTTTTAAGTGTAACAAAGAAAGTATAAAAATATTTATTGCATTCAAAACAGACATAACCATTCTGTAGCCTTTTTGTATCCATCATCTCTCTTCCATGTAAAATAATAATCACTTGAAAAAACAACTGCAATTACAGATAGTCAGCTGATAAATTTTAAATAAAACCAGAAATGGAATAAGAACTTTAATTTTTAACTACTGTTATTGCCTCAGTATATAGTTATTTGCTAGATTTAAAACATGTTTTGAAAAGCAAATGGATAAAACTTGCTGTACATCACTCTATGTATAAAAGGCTCTCTCTGACTTATAATCTATGTGCTAGGAAACAATAATTCTGCTAATAAATAGATCACCTTTCTTCTATGGCTGGGGAAATATTCATGTTTTATAAAAGAAAACAATATAGAATAATTTAGAATACAGAATTTTAGTGAAGAAATAGGATTACAATAAAAAGCTTAAACCAAACGAAAAACAGCATGTTGAAAACAGCACAATATTACTACCACTAAGAGCTCTTATTTAAAATAAATAGATGTATTTAAAAGATTTTAAAAATCTATACTTTACTGTAGGTCTAGCCAAATAAACAAAATTAAAAGTGCATATTTGCTGTCATAAAACCCCCTTATTTTTCACCTGCAGATGTGGGCATGGCATAGCACCTCCCACAGGTATAGTGAACTTCACAGGTACATCCCAGCTCTCCCCATTGCTGAAGTCAACAAGTGCACAGGTAGAACTGATATTCTTTATCACAGTTCCTAAAAAATAACATAATAAAACATTCAAATTGTTTTTCTTTCACGCCTTTTGGAAACTTTTGTTTTTAAAATCCTACAGGCTGTCACACAATACTGAGGTCAAACATGTCTATACTATACATTCTTCATTTCTGTTTAGCCAGGACAGGCTGTGCTAGGGCACTGGAGAAATTTGTACCTAAAAACCCCTCATCTTCCTAACTAGTCTTAATAAATGTTATAAAAATAAAATTAAGAGTTTTTTTCAAGCAACAGTCTGAAATTTGTAAGCTGATCAAGTGGAGGATAGCTGACATATTGAAACTATTACCACACAAACAAATAAAAGTAACACTAAATAATATTGAAAAATGTGGACAAAAAATAGATACCTGGATAATAAAATCCTGTGACATCTGATCTTGCAATTACCTTTTGGCTTTTGTGAGTCACAAATACTTGCCATTTTTGTCCTGTCTTAGACTTTGGTTTCACAGTCTCTTCTTCAAGTCTCTGTAATTCGATACAATTATTTTTTCCACAACAGTTAAGCCAGTCTTTGGAATTAAGTAAAAATTTAGGCAATGTGATGCTATGACCTCTATAAACAATTCACAGGGAACTATAATAATTTTAAACTTTCAGAATAGTTGTAGGTACAGTAAGTACTTATGGATAAGTTCATCTAAGACTTTTCACTATAAAATCCTGATCTGTATGGTCATAACAATATCTATATTTTCACATGTTCAAGCAGAAAATCACCTTGATGAATTATAGCTCTGGCTACCATTTTCCTACTAAAAATTTTACAAAGTTGCACATTCATATTTAAAAATGAGGTAAGCAAAATCAAATTTTTTTCAGAGCAAGACAATTTGGTCTACAGTTTCACTTTGTCCAACTAGGAGAGTCTTCACAATAACCTGATTTTTCATTAAAAGCACCTCACTGTATGGGATGAGTCATTAAAATTCAAAATGAAAATTTTCAACAATTTTAAAACATTCCAGTTTAGCAAAATATTATTCCGTACCTTCCAGAGCTGCCACTGTCCAACACTCTATCCCACTTCATACACTAATCCTCCTCTTTGGGGGACAGATGCCTTGACTACAGCTCCTGTAACACTGGGGCTTACTGATGAATTGCTCATAACTAAGTCTAGGGTTCCACACACTAGATGGTGAGAATAAAAATGCCAATGGGGCTGGCTCAACTCTCAGTTGAAATTCAGTGACTGCCATTAGTGGTAACTGAATGAAGAATGAAAAAACCATGATGGGTCTCACACAACAACTGAGGCAGAGGACTGTGGCAAATGCAATGTCAAAAATAGTCAGACACAGGTGGTTCTATATAAAAATATACTGTCAGGCTTTTTGAGCTTCTGCATACAGTGACTTTACAGTCACCATATTCTTTTACCTTAAAGCCTTTTATATCTCACATTAATATTTTACAGAATGCCAGTGTTGTTTGTCTTAAAGTAAATCATGTTCCTGAATCCCTTTTTTTTTAGAAAAAAAGAATATCTTCCCATTCAGGGCATGTCTTACAGGAAGTTTTGAGAGAATCAGAGTATTATGTGAATATGTCAGAACATGAGAGAACACCTTCCTAAGAAATTTAAGAAAACTGATTATATAAAAACATTTTCTTTCTAATATTGAAAAGTCCATAATCCCAGTATTTCTATAAGTACATTTTAATAATCCTCAAGTATAACACTATAATGTATATTTACGACAATAGCAGATTAATTCTTGAAAGTCTTTTATCTTCTCCATACTGCTCACAATAGCGCTTCTAAATACAAATTCCAAGCAAGTGCAAAGCTTGCTTATAATAAATCAGTTTTACCATTGAATGAAAATGGTGAAACTGATTTTCACCATTAAATGAATCAGTTTCACCATTAATTTTTAAAACATTAGCCTATCTCATGAACAATTTGCAAGCATTCATCTCTTACACAGTTCTTCTGAATCACAGAGATAAACAACTTGAAATCTCAAAATTTTCCACATATCTCCACACTGTTCTGAACAACTACTGTAATTCAGACTCTTTGTAAAACCCCTGCTTGCTAGAGTGTGTATGACCTGTTTCCGTGCCCGATGGCATTTTTCTTCCTAAAAAGATGTATTTGATTGTCCCTAACAGTCAGTAATGATAAAAAAGGCTACAAACAACTTTGACTAAATAGTTTGTTCTCAGTTTCACTATAATTATGACAATCTCTTTTTTTCCAGAACAAACCTAAAAAAAAAAGTCCTAGAAATAAGCAAAACACACACACACAAAGGCAAAGAGATATTTTAAATAGGAGAGATATGGGATTTCTCTAGCTTATTCTTTATCCCTATAGAATATTAATTGCATCAAAAACTCTGGCTTTCAAACTCAGTCTAAACCAGAGGCTCTTCATAGCGCTTAACTGATTGCTTGAAGTACAACCCAACAAAGGCTGATTTGAGAGCAGATTTACAGTTCCACAGACACAAAAAGGTATTTGGGCAAGTAATTTACTTAATTCCTCAGGCTCCAAAGGGACAGCTGCTGCTGAATATTTATTATCAACTAATTTGTAATGCTTGACTAATAACTTGGGCAACTTCCAGCACTCCATGATAATCCAAATACTAAAGACAACACAAGCATCCACAATGAGGATTCTGAGTCCTGTAGAACTCAGGTGGCTCAGAAATACTGTCTAAATTCAAATCCATCCCTCCTTCCTCTTGCACAGCTTTTAGGTGTTCAGTGCAATTGACCCAGATACTGTGAGAGTGCCCATTTCTGGCATTCAGCATTTTTATTACAAAAGAGCCCGGTCTGATTCTTGAGGATTTTCAGCCTGTTTAGCTCTGCAAATGTTGAAGGCAATGCAATAAACTACACCAGGTGAAGGAGACTGTTTACCTTCAAATAGCTCCTTTATTTTTTAATTCCCTTTCAAAAAGATTAGGTTTTGCCCTTTCCTACTACAAGTGAGAATGGACGGGAAGACTATCCAGATCTCTCTGTATCTTGGCTCAAACTTTGGCTATTCATAATCCTGACACCTCCATGTCAGGATTAGCCAAGCAACCACTGCTTTTCCCAGGCTGTCAGTAGCAACAAGCCCACTCTGTGTAAACCACAATCCACTTTTATGAAAGAGCCTGTCTTTTTGCACCTACAAACTGTCTGTTCAGCACATCACTTCACTGATGACAATGGAAAACCTCACCAAATATTTCTCTCTAGTTATAACTTTTTATTGTTGTGCTATTTGGAATGTTTTTTTTTTTTACTTTGTCTCCCTAAAAGAGACACAAGACCAAAGGCAGGAGATGCCAAGGCGTTTAGGAAACATATGAATGCAAAATTGCCATCAACAGAGAGAGAATAGTGATGCCTGAACAGTCAGGAAGAATAAGGAGTGTAAGAAACAGGACATCGGGAAATAAAAGGGAGATATGGAATTTCCACTCTTCCAAAGAATCAAGTCTTGCCTATAAATACTGCAATAGGAATCATTAAATCAATTGTATATGAAATACATTTTTCACAGAGACTCAATGAGCCACTAGAGGTCCCCTTCCACCCAAATAAACATGCTTTACAAAACACATTATGCTTATTAAATATTTTAAGTTATTTTTAATCATATGGTGACCATTCAGCAGGATCACAAACAAGTGTGAGCCATATAGTACTTTAAAAAGTATATTCTTAATGAAAGTTAATTATTGGCAATGAATGCAAGTTTATTTCTCTGCAAAATCTGAAATTCACACCTGTGCAGAAACAGAAATATTTAGTATGAAAGGGAATGTTCTCCATAGTGCTCAAAGGCCAGAATACAACACTGGGGAAAGAACCATTTTACATTAAAATGTTACGGCCATTAACAGAAAGGACCAAACTATCCTGGAATCTATCATAGTTGGAGAATAGTAATGCTATGACCCCCACAGACCTGAGATCATCTAATGAGAGGTGGATAGGGGACCTTGAACAATTCTTTTCTTACATCACATAATATTGTGAACAGTTCAGTGAGACAAAACCCTATAAGAACAGGAGGATGACTGTTCTGCCTAACAAGATCAAAACAGAAAACAAAATATTTTAAGTCAAAGCAGTTACTTATTAGGGGGGAAAAAATGGAATTAAAGTAAATGGTACACTTTCAGGATCTTAAACAAAAGCTGAGTGCCAGCCTGAAGAGGGAGGCTTCTGTCAACTTGTGCTTTAATTGGTACAGCAAAAAGAACTGAGTAAACTCAGTTTAATATAGTCTACAATTAGCCCTCCAGCTAGGTAATCATCAGTGTTCAGTGTTCTGTATTTTGCATGATGATAACTAAATATGTGTGCTCGTTTCCTAAACAGTTTACTTCTTGCATCACTAGAGGTCTTCATTCATCTCATGGCCCTGTGCAGGTGGATGTCTACTCCATTCTCCTCCGATAAAACACTGGCATAGCCCACCTTTCACAGAGGTGTGCAAACAAAGCAGCATGAACACAACTGCCAGAGAAGGTCAGAGGGAGGATAACCAGACCATTAATTCAGTTGTAGGCTTAAACAGAAAGCTCTCCTGGCAAAGACATCCAAAAAGGATTACTAACTCATTTAAGAAGTTGTGTAGGTAATTCAGAACCCATAAAAGCTAAAATCTAAGGAGTTTTATTCTACATTCAGTGAAAAAAAATTAGCAGGAAATTCAGAAGTCTGCCTTATTGAGAAGAGCTCCAGGATAATTGTGATTTTTCTATCCCATCTCGCAATGAAAATTTTCATTCAGTGCTATTTCCTTGCTGCAATGTATTTCACCCGGCAGTTTATTTCTTTATACCCATTTTGTAGACAGCCATCACAGACGGCAAAACGTCCACCAGCATTTGTAAAAGGCTCCCCATTTTTTCTTTTTTTTCCCATTGTTTTTCTACCACATAAACAGAATTCTAATTACATCTGTATTTCTGCCTCTCACTCTTAAAGCCTTTCAGTTGTAGATTAGCAATTACTGAAGATGCTGCTCTGATTAGGCTCCTAAAGCGGGTTGACTCAGGATAAGTGATTGCACAATGTTAATCACATCATGTCTGCTGCTCTTGTATTAGAACATTATATAGCAGAGGTAAATCAATAGTCAAAATAGCTGTATTAGCAATACAGTATTTTCAGACTGATGCAAAATGAATCAAGATCATGCGGTTTTTGAAGATATTAAAATTTTTCAAATGTACTGAACACAAAACAAAATCTCAAAACCTACAGAAAATGGAAAGTGATCCAATCCTTAATAACTTATTTTTATATATGGCCTGAGCTATTGTAATATATTTTATTAAACTTAACAAAAATTATTTTTTATAACTTATGTCATAGTATGTAAAAGGACACAACTTATTGGGAAAACTATTGTTGCTCCTTGTGAAAAAAGGGTATATCTCGGACAAAAAATGTCAAATGAAACAACATACTTTTGTTATATTCTGGTAAGTAGTGAAGACGGGTACTTGGCATCATTTACAGTTGCAAATTCCAGTTGTACATTCTCATTCATTGCTGAGCATTCACAGTATAGGTTTGTACTATGACCATTTGAATTTCACTTACATTACCTCTTTAAACTGATATATGTATATCTGTATATGGATTTGTATATGTGTACGTGCATACACTGGAACAAAAATAACCATGATGAATATTTGATTACGATTCCTACATAATACAAAGCATAGGACTTTCCTCAGCATTCACTGAACCTATGCCAACCACATGGTAGCCTCCCTCACTCAACAGTATAAAATAAGGTACAAGAAAAGGAATATATTAATATACGAGCTTTACAATTAATTCTCTATTTGTTTTTACTTATCCTCTATTAGAACTTAGAGGTCTGAGGAAAGATTTTTTTTCTTGTTCATTTCCTAGGGAGCTGACTTTAATATTATCGTAGGAGTAAGCAGTTCTGCAGAGGCAGCAGCCCTCCCAGGGAAGCACCGTTTGATGAAGCTTTTAGATGAAAAAACTTGAAACTGAATAAGAGAAATGTTTTGGGGTTTTTTTCAGAGCTAAGTACTGTGAATTTCAAAGCATCAATAGTGTATTCAGAAGTCTTTCCATTGGGGAAGATTGCATCACTTTTTAAAACTCTAAAATGAAAAACTATGTTGTCTTTTCCAATAGCGCAGTCTGAAAGAACTTACTAACCTTGTTTTTATACCTATTGCTTCATGTATTTCCATACTTATTTCATTACCCCTCTCAACAGCATTCCAAGTAAAATCAGATGTTCATCTGGGACACACATACATATATATAAATATATATATATATGTATAAAATCACAAACTTGAGTAAAAGTTTCAGAGTAGCTAGACTACTGTATTAACGCTAGAATAATGTATTAATGAAATGGAGAGAGCACTCTGCCTCACCAAAAGTGGCTGTTGCTTCAGGATGAGCTCCATGTGCCACTGACTCAGTTCACAACACACTGAGATTCACCACCAGTTTATGTATACCCACATTTTATGGACAGTTAAATATTAGTGTACAAATATGATGCTGAATCCCTCCTCTTGTCTCCATCTTTTCTTTTACATGATACCACGAAGATTACAGTGAATTACAAGATCTTTTAGTCCTATTTATCAGATATTAACCCAACCAAATCTTATAACTGCCTTCAATGTATCTGTTCTTTCTCTTCTCTGCTGTTGTTGCAAAGGATGCTTTGCTCCAATTAATTTCTAAGAGGCTCAATTTCTGTGGTTCTCTCAACTTCAAAACTTCTGTTTCTTTGGTGCCTCAAAAAAGTAATTGGAAGCTCACTCTCAAATTTTTAAGTACCTTCTTTTCTCTATTGTCTATTATTTGGCGTCAAGCAAAACACTTAGTTTATCAGCTATCATCATGTGTCCTAGTTCAGCAGGTGGGACCAGTTATCACTGTGTGGGGGTGATCAAAGCTATGTATTCTACCCCCCTCTATTCATTTCCCAAAAACAATGGACCATTTGCAGCAGCCGCCCAGGGAGTCGTTAGCACCTTCACACCCAGCCTGAGGGGGCGTGGCTGCTAATGGGCCATCAATGGTTCAACAATGCCCCATGACTCACAGAGTGTGTGAGTCCCCACCCTAGGGGAGGGACTGGGTGCTCCCTGAAGGTACATAAGTGGGAGTAAGAAGACCTTGGGGGCTACTCTTGTTGGATCCAGAGGAGCAGCAGGACCTTGACAGGAGGAAACCATCACTCTTGACCAGACCACAGCCATCATCTGCATCAACAGGTTCTTCACTTCCTTTTGCTTTAGACTTGGGGGAACCACGTGGGTCTCAGCACAAAGGCTAACAAACCCCTTTGGGCTTGTGCCCCAGGACACTGGGTTATACTGCTGGGTTTTGGTGAGTTGGAAGCAGTTTTCTCTTTGTGTCAGTGTATTTATTGTAATACCTTTCATTAAATTGTAACTCTGACTTATAATATCTCTCATGGTGGGTCCATTTCTCCTGCTGGTTCACCCTTAAACCAGCACATCATGGAACAAAATTATTCCAGAACCACATAATGAAGAGGAATATCTAAGGAGAAAAAAATCCCTTCCAATGTATTACCTTTTTATTGTTGCTTATGTGTGATTCTGAGCTTTTCTCGGTTTCCTTTTTCACAGCTTCTTGAAGATCAGAGGCTTGTTGCATATATGTTAGTGCTGCCAGTATCTCATCTTCTAGCAATTTTACATCTTCATAGGAAATTGGCCATCCCAAATTCTCTAAAGCCTTCAGCAAATCTTCTTTATGCTGCATATATTGGACTGGTCTATTCTCTTTAAATCTTTTAAAAAAGTATTATAAAAAATAATCACAAGCAAAAAAGATTTTAATTATGTCAGTACTTTACAAACAGATGTCCTAAAATATGTGAGGCATGAACAAAGAACTTGCAGACACAACCAAGAAATCACGGAAATCCTTGAACTTCTGCAACAGCAAGTAGGGTGAAGTAACAAGTATCTAAACAACCCAAAATGGCACTATACAGCTACTAAGTCCTGATTTGCCACATCAGTCTTGACTGATCACATAAAAGAGACAATCTCCTACTATTTATTCCTCTGTGAGTCCCGCACTACGCAGTTTTACTCAGTGACCAGGAGTTTGCTTCCATCCATGGTTCAGATTATGTCAACATCCACTGAACTAAACAGTGAGTTTGAAGCTACACACTGAAGGCACTTACAAACCAAAAGGTAAAATAGATAGTCATCTTGTTGATTTAAAAAAACAAAGAAATGGAACCTTTCAAAATCCAGAACAGGTAAAATTCTTTACATCTTCAATTGAAAGTTACATACTTCTTTGTAGTCCTTTTAGCATTTTTGTGGTTCTCTACAGCTTTGCCAACACATAAAAAAACCACGGAGCCTAGAACTAGGGAGAGTATTGAAGTATCTGCCTTACCAATGCATACACCCACGGTGACACCTGCCATGATGCCATACTCTGTCACTGTTATCTCTCTAGCAACTGTTTGGCACTGAAATTAACCTGACCAGTATAACTATTTACTGAGACGTTTTTTCTCTATTACCTGAACCCATTATTAATTCATAATGAATGTCAAGCTAACATCTCTTCAGTTGGATCTCTTAACCACTTTGAACACAAGCACAGTATTATCACTTCTCTAGTAAATTTGAATTTCCCTACTTTCTGGGGTAACATTTTAATACACACTAGCCAACCAGAAGGCTCCTCAACCAATAATTTCAGGACTCCTGTGACCAAGTTACTAGACTTTGTTTATTACTCCCTCCTTCCAGATTACTAATTTTGAAAGCATGTGGTCATCCTTTTGTAATATATGAACCTGGTCACTCTAGCTATAAACTTAGAGGAGAAATAGATCAAATATTTCAATATCTATGCACAACTACTAATGATGTAATATGCCCCTTTAGCAACAGACTGTAAAATTTCTAAGACTTTTTTTGCATTGTATGCATAATTCGCCATACGTTAGCAAAAATAAGATATTTTGGATGACACCCTGTCAAATTTCTATACTGTACAACTCACTGTCTATCAACAAACACCTATTTCCTTCCCCGCCCTTGCCCTCCCTGGCAATTATATGCTGTTCTTTTGTTTAACAGTCTTGAGTTCCTCTCTGAAGAAGAATGGGGTTTTAGTTCTCCTTATTAATGATAGAACTATGAGGATTTTACTCATTAGCTTAAGTCTTCTTAAAAGCATTCTATTTTTCATTCCCTTTTTCTGCCTAGGAATATTTTAGGCCCACCAGTTTTCATTAATTGATCTTCACTTTATTCTCTGAAGCAAACAGAGCTAAACTTCATGGATATCAGTTTGTTGATACAGCTACTAGTTTTCTAAATCAATATACAGAAACAGGTTAGTTAAAATAGTAC
This sequence comes from Sclerurus mexicanus, assembly GCA_013396755.1. NCBI lineage: Eukaryota > Metazoa > Chordata > Aves > Passeriformes > Furnariidae > Sclerurus > Sclerurus mexicanus. The sequence goes on from VWZF01002844.1 coordinate 2,391,797, forward strand.
AAGCTCCTAGTGTGATATACAGTTCCAGTACATGCTTCTAAGGTTCTTATGCTCTTACAAACCAGCCACTGAAGTGTGTTTTACGGGATGAGAGAAGATTTACTTTGATGCCAAAGGCAATGACATGCTGCCTCCCAAGGCCCTGCCACTTGGCACTGATTAAGAATAGATCAGCAGCACTCAAATGGAATGCAAGCCCTTTCCTTTAAAAATAATCAGCATCACAAGAAGGAGGCCCAGAATTTAATGATACTCCATATTACATGTACATTTTTTAAAGCAAGGTATAGTTATGAAATATTTGAAAGTTAAACCAGTTGGTTATAAAAATGGTGACAAAAAACTATCAAATATTTATGACCACCCTTTCAGAGGTACATTAGAAAACCAAAAATGATAGCTTACTTGTCTTTTTCCTCCTGAGATAGTGCTCTCCAAATAACTAGATTCAGGCGCCTATTAAAGAAAAAAAAGCAGTTTTTGAGGGAATGCAGTTCCCTGTGAAGCTGATCATCTCAAAACCAGCAAATAAACACAGTTTCTTAAGATATCTGCACTGATTTGTATTCCAAGAGCACTGTATCATCAAATTGTATCCTTATCATTCAGCTATGAAATTATCAACCGCAAAAGAAGATGGGAAAACAGCATCTTCCATCAAGTAGCAGCATGACTATTTCAGGGTCACAGAAGGTTTAATGGCAATCACTGCTGCTTCCTGACAGGATTTTCTATGGATGGTTCTCTTCAGCATCAACAAACTAAATCAAATAACAAAACTGATTAAATGCCAGTTAAGCTGCAGTTTCTCCAATTAAACAGCTTCAGAAAACACAGTCTGAATGTAGTAATGCTAATTTTTTTTCTGCTAAGACTACCCCTCAGTTGTGCTATTTAGGTTTCTAATTCACTAAACTCTGGCTATGAAGAAAAGCTACTGACAGGAAAACAGAAGTGATTATCCCAACATAGTTCTGAAATGTTTTAAAAGCACCACTAAAATTTCTGCTTTTGCTTTCTAGACATAAACTATAAACTCTCATTAGATCACTAGCTTATGGTTTTCTCTATAAGCATCTCAAACAAATAAGCCATCACTCAGTTACTTCATTTCATACTACAGAAATAAACCTCTACTGATGATCCTAATTGCTGCAATTATAGAACAATTGCCAAATTTCCTTTGGAAATACAAGAAAAAATTCATTGTTAGGAAAAATTCAGACTGTAACCATTAGAATATTAGCAGTCTTGTGAGATTTATGGGTGCATATATGAAAAAAGCACATTTACAACAGATTTTGAATATTAATTTCTTGGTGATTCATTTTATCTACTAGAAACCAAATCCCAGCCTTTTTAGAATGTAAATTACTTCATTCACAATCTGCAGCCTCAGCATGCTCCACTGCCTTCTTCATCCTTCTAAATGTGCATACTCATAACTAACTCATTTGTAAAAGCTTCTGAGTATACAAGATCATACACATTATGAAGCTTTTGCTATTTTTCTCCTTCAGTACTGTATATTCTCTTTGTCAAAGCACAGAAATTCTGCCCTCACCACTTTTCTCCCTCTAAACCTGATGCTAAGATTGATCTACATTTGGGGAAGATATTGTCATGCTTGCTTCTGTTCTTGAAACCTGCATACTCTGATGCATTTTTCATCTATATAGGTCGGAATAAATTTGTGACCAACAACTATTCACAAAGCTGAACTGCAGCTTTTACCCATTCAATTACTTGAAAAGAATTGTGGCATTTAGAGCAAAATAAATTTGACTGGGTGGCTGTTTTACACGTGGAGGAAAAGCAAAGAGATCTCTTTTTTACATTGTCAGTTATAAGGCTCTTCAGACAGATCTGTCTTCTATACATTTTTTTCACAGAACTGGGAACACAATCCTACTATTGCGAATACGCTGATTCATTGAACTCTCTGGGTAAACATAAGTAAACGGCAGTCCTAATCACAAAAGTTTTAGGGAGACTGTGAAGACAGTGTCAGTAGGAGATCATCAGGGTTTAACCAAAAAGCAATTTTTTCCCCTGAAAATGAAAGTCAGTAAATGTAAAAAATTCAATGGTATGGTACAGCAATGAAAAACGCAGATTTCAGAAGTCACCATCACACATACACCACTTGAACCTTCTATCAAAATGAGTGACAAATCAATTTCTCTAAGTTCTTTACCAGCCAGATAATAACAATATTGTCTCAGTGACAGAGCACACAAAACCAATAGATTTTTACTCACTGAACTCCATTAATATTTCACATAGCAAGCAGCATTTGCAAATCATAATTCTTAATTTTTACCACAAAATAAGTATATAGGACAATATGAATGAAAAGTTGAGCTATTACATGCTTTAAGAAGAACTGGTATGATCACAGACCTACAGAGGAAAAGAAACCAAAACCGTGAAGTGGAATTAATCAAAAACAAGGAGTTAGCATTTGTCATCAAGAGGCTTTTGGTCATAGAAAAGAATTACATCTGTAAATGTTATAGAATACAGCCTAAAAATAAATTATTAAAATAATTCTAATCAAAGCTCTCATATGATTACTGAATTACACCATAGTCAATGGCATTATTTCAAAAAAATGCAAAAAGTTAGATCATGGAAAGAAATAGCTTAGAGATCTTATGCCCTTGTCCTGCCTACTTCTGTTGTGCTTTTACCAATATTGAATTAATAAGCATAACACACGTATCTTCAAAAAACCCCCCAAATTTAAATTGTCAGTATCTTATTGGTGCCTCAGTTATATTCTTGCATCCACAGTTAAGGGATACAGCTGGCAGCAAAAAGCATGTCCCCAATTTAAATGTCAGTCTATAGATTTAGGAACTTAATTGTAAGCAAAAAGTCTGGCTAGAACTGTATGTTTATGGTACATACACGTTTCATATGTATGTAAACATGGTATGTTTATGGAGAACAACAGGGATGACTGCTTTCAGGTTTATTCCCAGCAAGTAAAAGAATTGCTTTTGTCATTGACATGAGCAAGATGTTCAGCATGTTATTTAGTATCTCCTTGCCTATCATCTGCTGTTTTTTCATTCTGCTTCATTTTATTCTTTTAAGAAAATAAACATTTCTCCTAAAGCTGATGGTGAATTAAAGTGTGTCAACGTGCAGAATTATCAGTATTGTGCAAAGCTTGTGTGAGCAAATACACACTACATAAGAAAAAAATAAAATTAGCCTGCAAACTTGATAAATTTCTGGTGAGTAGACTTGCCTTTCATAGGATTTAATTGCTTGTTCCAGCTTCTCTTTATAGGCATCAAGATTCACTGCCTGAGGATTAATTAGTGTGATCCTCTTCTTGTCATTGCTAACATGTGCCAAAGGTAATACCTATTATGCAATAAAAGAAAATTATGTCATTTACCATACAAATTTTCCTCCACCAGAATGACTGGATGCTGAGGATCAGAGCAGCCAGAAGGAACACTAGAACGCTGCAGAAAGAAAAATCTGAGCACATCCAACAATTGTCAGTATTAAGACAGTTTTCAGGGAGTTCTTCTGAAATGCAGAACTTACAAATCAAGATTCCTAACTATGAGTTATTTCTAACTAAATCAGTACTGTCAAACTCTAATAATGGAAGGGTAGATCAGAAGGAAACAAACATGTCTAGAGCAATTTCATATTGTATTGCCTTAAAACAACACTCTCATACTTATTAGCATCTAATTCCGGCATACAGGTGTGAGATACATATTTAAGTGTATTTAATGCTCTTATTCTGGAGCACCTTATTTTCTAAGGTATTAGAGTACTATAGGTATAGAGAGATATTTTTCGCCATCACAGTGATCACCAAAGAGAGAACAAGGTGGATATTGCTCACTGAAACTAGTCTTAATTAACTACAGTAAGGCTCAGGTTTGTCAGAATCAGGAATTTCAATACTTATCAAATCTCACAATACAGCACCTACATAAGTCAATTTCATTATAAAATAGAAAGTTATACACTTGCAAGTAGATCTTCAAAAGGCACAGAGAAGGGTAGAAAATGATGACAGAGAGGAGAAAAGACATCTTCCAAACGCTCAGTCCAAAATCCCACCATCTTGCAGCCTCTTACATTACTCAGCCATTTGTATAAGAAAAGCTATTTTATGTATCAATGTCTGGATGTTGAAATATAAACAGAAAAATATCCAAGGAAGCATTGGAGAAGGTGAAGAATATTACTCTCCCCAAAACTCTCTTCAACACATATGGTTGAGTGGGGATCTTCCACAAGTGCCTGTCTGAAATAAGGATATAGATGAGAAAAACATTGATGAGGTTTAGTTTAAATTAAACTAGGATCCCTGTTGGGGGAGTAAGATGAACAATCAGAAACTAGAGCAATAAAGAGACTTACTTAATAGAGAACATTTTTAGTGATATTTTATTTGTGTTTGAATCATCACAGCCATCACAGGATTCCAAATGACAGCAGTATAAACCACTTCTCCAGGAGCACTGGTGTGACTTTATATCCCCTTCTCTTTCTGAAGATATCTTCTCTCTGATTAATATATCTGTGTCAAATCAGTGCCAGACCACATGAAAGCTCCTAATATTAATTTAATCTTAAGATCACTTAGAAGCTAAAGATAATGGGAACATGCCAGTGAAGTATCTTGCCAGAGACAGATGAGGTAAATCTCTTTGCAGAATTGTGAGCAGTGACACCTGGCTACTTGTCATTTCCAGATGAAGTCTGAAAGCTGAAAGGCAAGGAACTGGATGCCCCTCATCAAGTTCTGTACTGCCATGACTGTTGTCTACAATGTTACTCAAGCCAAGTTAACAGAAGTTCACCAGGACTGTGTAGGCACCCACTTCTACAGTGCCTTATGAATTCTCAGAGTAACTCCAAGTGCAAACAGCATAATTTACAATGTGAATACTTAATATTGTTTATAAAGCACTTTGAATGGAATATGAGGGGCAGATGGGCATAAACACATTATTATACTACTGAGGACCAAAACCAGATTAGAATGTGTTCTTAGCAAATAGTAAACCTGGAATATTATGCATATTTTGAGAACAATGAAAACTTCTCATGAAGTCAAGTGAAATTTGACAGATTCAGGTGAAAGAAATCACCAGGAAATTTTTATAGTGCCAAAATGTTTCATCATTTTCTAAACTAAATACTTTCATACCAAAGAATTCACTTGTTTCAAAATGGCTTTTATTTCAAACCCAAAATTTCAAAATTTTAAAAACAACACCAAAGCAGAGTAACCCTGTAAAATCTTTCTTATTTTAGACCGAGGCAAGATGTTTTTATTGGCTCAATCTGATTCTTTTGAGCAAAACACTGAGTCAAAACTCCATGATTTGCAATGCTGTACTGACGATGCCACAACCTGCAATATAGACTCACATGATTCTATAAGGAAGTTTTCCTCCAGAATTATCACAGCATGATTTAGAGAAGCTCCCAAGCCATTATTTTTTTTTCTGAATATGAATTTGGATGGGTAGTTTAATAAGTTAACCTCTTTGAAATAACTCAGGTGAAACTGACAGGTTGCAGAAAACTGAAAACAACAGGTCAGCCTCTTGTTAATGGACAGTTGTCGTGGGAACCTTCTGCTTGCTGCATGTCCCAGGTAAGAAAACTGTTCACAATTACTCCACCATCACGGCTAGCAAAGGCCAAAAATAAAAATTATACTATCCCCTGAAAAGCAAACAAGGATGTCTGCATTCCACACCAAGAAAACTGAGACCTCAGAGGGAAGAATGCAAAAATATCTTTACATTTATTATCTTCAATGAAATCTTCTGAAAAACTGAAATAATCCAGATCCTTAAAGTCTCCTAATCAAGCTCTATGTCTAGTTTCAGAACCTGTTTTCTGTTTTCCTCGATAGGCTGGAGAGAAGCTTGAGGCAGAATGGGTTCTGTAGCTCATAAATTCTACTGGTTCCAATTTGTTTGCAGCCCCCAACCTTATTTTCCTTTCTATACTCAGCTTCAGATCCACAAAAATCCATTCATCTACACATAGAACAATAATTCTCCACTGCATGAGAACCTGACTGTCTGAATACAACAAATGGGGAAGAGCAGGTATGAAAAAATTAAAAAAATTTTGATTTTTTTTTTTTCTTTACATCCTGGAATCCAAAGAAAGCCCAAGATTACTTTTTGGACTCTGTGCAACATGCTAACACTGAACTTAACTCACTCCTGAACTAGACTACCAGAAGCTCTTATGAATTGCCATGAAAAAGGACCTGTACATGGCACTTGCTGAACCAGTTTTGACTATTTTCAAAGACCATTGTTTTACAGACTGGGTTGTTTTTGTAAGTAGCAATTCACATGCAGCTCAGAGTGGTCTGTAAAGGATTCAAAGGACTCTTCATTGAGAAACATAGAAAAAAGAGTTCCTCTTAGGTCTATTTAGAAGAAGATGGGAAAAGAAGTGACTGCTCAGAAATCAGATGTAAGAGTTATGTGAAATTCACAGTATACTTTGTTCAACATTTCCTTTAAAATAGATTGTTTTGTACAGTTCATTGGATGTCTGAATTGTTTTCTAAAATGGCTATTTTACATCTGAAATGTTAAAACTTATATTTTTTAATGTTTTCATATGAAAAGACATTTTTAAATGGCATTAAAAATATTTCACACTTAAAAAAAATCCTTACAGATCTTGGGTTTGACTTGGTTTTACTAAAACAGAGGAACTGGTTTTTTATTACACAGTCTCCATGCTAAAGCAAAAATTCCAATTCCTAAACTTAAAAAACAAGCATGAAAACTTTAAAATGTACAATTGCATACATGTGTTATAAATCTTTTACTTCTATTCCATTCTATTACAAATCTCTTGATCATGCCTTATTATTAAAAGACATGCTGTTTAGCTTTTTCTTTGAGTATTGTTTGAAGAAGTTTTTATTAATTAAAATGAGCTGGATCATATTCATAGGACTTTTTGTAGGATGCATCACAGAAGAAGGATTAGAGCAACTTGTCACAAAATGGACTTCCTTTAAGTGGAATGGCAATTAAAGCTTCATGATATTCAATTCACCATAAATTTTGCACAATCTCACAACTGCCTACAGCTATTAGAACTAAATTTTAATTACTGAATTCCAATACTTTTCAAATGTATTAGTGGTCACACGTAAACCTTGAGAATGCACAAGCCCACAAACTGTGCACCTGCTCTGTTTTCCAGTTGACTTTATGGACCTAAAACAGTCTAGTGAATTCATACATACCATTAGAGGCTGCGGTGCTCAAGGAATTGTCAAACACCTGATGGCTGCACACTGCCATCAACTGGTAACTGGGAAAGAGCTTAAGGGTAAAGTATGCAAGAAGTCCTACTATTAACTATCAGCTTTATCTTCTTACTGATGCATGAATGAACATATAGATGTGCATTAAACATGTAGGGCACATCAATCATCTACAATGAACACCAGCAAATGCTATTACAACATTTATAGAAATTAGTTTTAAAAATCGTTTTGAAAAAGCTACCAAGCTTTACTTTTGCTTTGAAACAGCACAAGAGTTTTACCTCATCAAATACTTTAGAAACTACATGCTTGTCCAGAACTGGGATGTATTTGGTACCATGAGGGACAGCAGTAGGAGCTAAGGCATCCATGATTGTGAGTCGTCGAGCAACCAAGCCATGGGTCTTTAACCAAAGAGCTGAAGAGATATCTAGAGAGCTAGAAAAGAGAGACTGTAAGATGTAGCACAAGGTAGAAATATATTTGAAAGGTCTGAAATGACTGAAGAAAAATACAAAACATAATTTTTGCAATGTATTTATATATGCATATACACATACCTTTTAGATGCCTTCTCCACATTCTCCATTTTCAGATCTAAGAGAAAACAATTTCATTTTATTATCTTTGAGGTTTTGTGCACACAAAAGTACACATAAAGAAGCTGAGATATAACAGCAACATTTTTTTCATTTGAGCCTACCAGCAGCATCACAAAGACTTCACAATAATGGCTACTTCAGTTGCTACATTAATCAATGAGAATTAGGTTTCCTCTGCTTCTTGGTGCTTGATCAATAGTAACAGTGTTACCATGTGCTTCATGAGTCCTAATTAATCAATGAGGAAATTCATAAAATAGGTGAGCAATTTATTTTTTAAACTGAAATTAGTGTCTATCTATCTATCTATCTATCTATCTATCTATCTATCTATCTATCTATCTATCTATCTATCTATCTATCTATCTATCTATCTATCTACTTATTTTTACCCAAAACCAAAGATTAACTGGGTTATTTTGCAATCAGGATGTGATACCAAGAACTACCACAAATAAGATGACCAGGAATGGCTAATTTAAGGTATACCACTATGAAAATCTGTATAAAAGATACATAAAAAACTAAACATAACATGGTGGAAAGTAAAAAGTCAAACATCTTTAAGTGTCACAGGTGAGATTTTAGGATGACTTAAGAGTATCTATCATAAAGTTCAGGGCTACATGCATTACTGAAAGAAATTAATGCTAAGTGGATGTATATCTAAGCCCCATTGTCTCTACATATGTGCTGTCCCAGAGAGCATGGTTTTTGCAAGACTAAGCACATTAATAAGTGACAACCTCTTTTTACATTGGTACTACAGATTTAGAACCACTATTCTCATCTTTAAACCCAACGTTGATCATAACCACAAACTACTGTTCCACAGCACCAGCGTATTACTGTACAACAAGGTACAACAAGATTCTCAAGATCTGTTTCTTATGTTGATAAGAAGCAACTGTGACATCCTTTCAGCAGTCCAGGGCATAGCTGTATCACAGCTGCTGCATACTGTGAACACAACTAAGCTGTGGTAAACTGCATAGTTTGGGCACTGGCAGGAGTCTGGCCACAGCTGTAAGGACACTGTTACAATACCATCCTGCATGTCTACTGACTCTCAGTCCTTTGTACTGCAGATCTGCACAGTTTTGCCTCAAATAAGGTGACATTAGTTACAAATGCAGCATGAGAAATGTTATCCTCTGTGCCACTCGGAGCTTCCTGTTCTGTCAACTTGCCTTTCGAAACGGTTGTACATTTCACACTCTTTTTGACAGAAAAACTCCTTTCCTCTGGAGATACTCTTTCCTCGGGGCTTTCTTCCCTAGATTTCACACCATGGCTCAGGATTCGCAGCAGGCTTGTCTTTGTTTGCTCTGTAGGTATTGAAAGGGAAAGAAAAGAAGAGCTAAAAGAGGTAACTTACTGCTCAAAAACATGTCTGGGGTATTTGAGTTCCTCTTTGGTATTCAGTCTCAACTTTTAAGGGGCTGCCTGCACATGACCTCAAACACAAAATTACTTCAACACTAAGTTGTACTTTGTACTTTCCCCAAGGATGAAGGTTTCTTTTACTTCAGCTGGATAAACTTTGTTTCAGACTGCAAGAATACAGAGGATATACAAAGGATACTTCCAAGAGAAATATAGTGTTACACGTGTAGTAAAGAGAAATATTAGTGCAAGTCATGCTGTAACTAGTGAAACATATATCAGCTCTTCATTCTTGCCAAATATGTACTTCCTTAGAATAAAAAGAGATAACAGTTTAATATCTACTGTTAAAAAATTACAGAGCTTTCAAAAAATTTGGTAAAGAAGTTTATTTTTCATTGCAGGGCCTGTGATGAAGCACAAATGAGCAGACACTTGTTTGTCTCTTTTGGACAAATGAGTAAGATGGCCAAAAAGTAAAAATTAACAGAAGTTACCTAGATTTTCAAAAGGATGATTATTTATACCATCTAATATTTCATTTTTCCCTACAAGGGATGCTTTTTGCTATTTGCAACGGAATCTTTTCAAGTTAGTGAATAAATTCCATTAACAACTAGAGTTCATTTGAGTCTTACCTGCATGTAATGGTTTCTTCCTTTGGGTTGGACTGTCAGCAGTGGTTTGCCAGGTTTTCTGGTGTGCTGTCAGTGCTGGCTCTTCTGAAGCACACAACAGCCTACTGCTAAGAGAAGCACTCAGCTCTTCAACATGTTTGGATACAGCAGACACAGAATGTGTCTGCTTATAGTTACTGCTTCTAAGTGTCAAAAAGAAATAACTGCAAGTACATAACACTGGTTTCAAAAATGCTACGCTGAAGTTTCCTAGTAATTTAAATACTGATTTCAAATGCTTCAAACAGTGCAAAATATTTCTCTGTTATACAAATCTGCATTTCAAAGGGGAGTTCAAAGGACGTTAAAATATTCTTAGTTTTTTAAATTATTTAAAAGTAGTTTCTTAGTTAATTTAAAAGATGTTCATTACTTTTAAAGTAAAACCCTCATATATTTTTAATAAGGACAGAATGTTCTGTAATAGCTACTTTGGATCCCAAGGGTAAGAGTAAACCTACCATAAGCAATGAAAATATCTCTCACACACACACACACATATATATACATACATACACATATATGGTCCCAGCATTAATAAAATTAATAAAAATACAAATATGAAAATTCTTAAATAACCACTTAAAAACATTTTAATACTGGACATCCTACCTACCCTTCCACACATATGAAATTGTTCCACAGCACTCTCCACTTTTCATTTATTTTATTTTTTATACCTTTACTTTAGCGCACTGTTTTTAATAGATTTCTGTCTTAAAAATCTGACTTCTTTGAATGTATTTTTTAATTTTTTCACTATTACTTCACAGATAAACACATAAATAAGTCTGTACATAATTTATATTTCCATCAGCATATCCTAGTGGGTGGCAATTTAGTCATGAAGTCCAAGCCAGCTCTACCTATATGACAATAATTTTTCATTAATTCTCTAGCAACTTTACCTTGTATGGGAGACAGAAAAATAATTTCCCCTATTTGCTTTAATTATTCCTGGTATCTTGAGACTATTCATATATTTGAGAAAATTTTGTTTCAGGCATAACAGTATTGCTTCATTTTTCCAGATTTTTTTTTCCATTACCTTAGTTGTTAAAAAAATCCCCAAAACAACAACCTTTCCTTTAAAAGCTGAATGTCAGAAGTTAAAAATGCAAGACAATGAAAAAGGAGAAATGTAACAGATAGCTCGTATCTCTTATTAACATAATAACAGTACGAGGACATACTTATTCTCTGGATAATTTTCTTCATTAAAACAATTCATCATCAGACTTTTGAAATGAAAGGTCTTCACTTTCTCTAGGTCTTTTTCTCCTTGATCAATTTCTCTTTTCAAAAGTTGTATGTCTTTATTCTAACAAAAAGAAAATCAAATGTTTTAGTACCATTACTCCTAAACATGTTTAATTTCTGAACTGAAACTATTCAAGTTCTGATTAAAATTTTGAATAATAACTCAGGACAGCTTCCAAATTTTGTATACCTTTTCAAGTAGACTCTTGTGCTTGGCATTACAGCCTTTCAAATTATTCTTCCTTTCTAGGAAAAGGACAAGCATTCCCTAACTAGCCAGTTACCTCTTACGCTATGAACAGCGGTATTATAATGTCCTGAGGGCAGTAGCTCCACTCACTTCAAGCAAGTAAGAAAACAAATAAGCAAAGAAATAAAATACAAGTTATGTACAACCGGTGGCCTGTCTTCTACAGATCACAGCTGTACCACACTGCCCTGGGGAATTAAAAAACACACTCTTCAAGGGGACATTTGAACTGAACAAGAACCATTTGGACTAAAGGAGGAGGAAACAGGAAGCAAATTCCAATGATGATCCCCTTACAATTCCCACAGGGCCAGAAGTCCGGAGATGTACAATACAGACTCTGGCCCTCATCTTTCCAACATGGGCAGTGTCACATAGTGCACACCAGCAGAATCACTGAAACTGCCCAGTACGCTCTCTGATACTTTTCAAGTGCTGGATTATTTTTACATCTTCCTTCTGATCAGCATTCTCATTGTCCCATCACCATCATTTCTAAAATTTGTGGAATCAATTAACTGCTAACTTTAATTAAAAACAAGAATATGTTTCAAATGGGTGTTTCTGTTATCTATTCAGAAATTTTCTACTGGGGATTGTTAGATTGAGCATCTTAGTCACACTTGATAGATGACTGCTATTCTAGTCATTTTACTCATTATGGATCTTTCCCCAGTGGCTACTGTAGAGAAAACTTTTAACAAAATCCACAGAATCATTCATTATCACTCTAATTCAGCTCTACATTATCTCATGTATTAACAGGGTACAAAGCACAGTTTCATTTTAATCAGTAACTTATTTCTGAGACAGCAGAGATCACATGTGTTTCTTTCAGAGCTGAATTTGATCTGCATGTATTTTTAGGTTTGTGTTTCAGGCAGGGAGTTAGGGGAGGGGGAATGTGTTTCCAACAGTAGCGCTACAAACATACTTTGCATGACATTTGGGCTTTTCTGTCGCAGTCTAATAAAATTTAACAAGCAAAAAATGTCACACTTACTGCTTTCACATCACTTTGAAGCTGACTAGGATTAGCCCTCCCTTTTTTAATAACCTATTGTAATATGAAATCACAATAATGCAAATCATGTGGTTCCTTCAATAGCATGAGGAAGCAAATATACTTATTTTCAGATACTCACAAGAATAAACTCTGCATTATCAGGATCAGTCAAATAAATGTTGTAATAATGAAACCGTCCCTCTGTTTTAGTAGATAGTTCATATAAAAATTTATTAGCTTCTATATCATCACAGTTGAAGGACACAGTATGGATGGGAATTTTACAATGAAGCTGGACTTCAGCAAAAATTATTTCGGGGGGCTGAAAATCGAAAAGAAGTATATTAAATGTGTGGCATCTAGAAATGTATTTATCAAAACATGGAGAATTTGTAAGAATTTATTCTGTTAAACTGTTGCCTGGAGACAGATATAGATCAGTTAAAAGCAGCCGCCTTATATGGATTGCTATTTCATAATTACATAAAATAAGCTAATTTAAAACAGATTTTGAAACGCTGATAATGCATTAAGGCACAGGATGTAAATTATAATATAATCAGTACTTTTTGTTTCTGAAGTCTTAAAAGAAATTACTGAAGTATAGGAAATTAAACGACTACATTGGTATTTATTATAACTTGATGTATATAAAAATATTTTTTTTTAAATATACAAGTGTAGATATTTTTAATAAACTAAATTAGTACAAAGAAAAATTGATTCAATACCAGGAAACAAAATAGAGGCTGAGAAAATAGGAAGGCTAGTTTCCTCCTCTCATAATGAAATAAAAATGAGGTGAAAAAATAGAGCTACAATGTCTGAAAATGCTGAAGGATCTGGAGGAATAAAGTATTCACTCAGTTTTCTAAAATCCGATAACTGATAATTGTTGTTCAAAATACTCAAAAATCTTGACAAATTAAGCAATATTTGCAATATACTTATTTGTTGCAGTTTAATAGCTAAAAGCAATCTTGGCCATTTACCTTTTTTAATCTAAAAGAAAAACATATAACATAAATCATAAAAGCCACTATTAAACAGGTAAAAATAAATTAGGCATTCATTAATTTTGAACTTAATAAAATATTAAAAATAAGAACATGAATCAGTATACATTAAGCCAAATTATTCTTTGGTAAAATATTAATATATTCTCCTAGATAGAAAAAACTGTGAAATAATGCAAATAAACATTCAAGAGACTCCACAAGACTCAGTACTGCAGGCATGATATTCATCTCCTATTTCCAACTTCTGGTACCACTTTTCTCTATTTTCTATTTTGTCGTTTTAGAAATACCTGATCAGGTCTCCCATCAGTCAGGAGATAAATAGCCTGAGTGTCAGTATCAGCAAGAGCAATCTGGAGAGCTTTGAGTGTATTTGTGGAACTTCCAACCTAGGAGACCGAGAAGAAAGAGAGAAAGAAACTTACAAATACTTATAGTTCTTTGCCTCCATTCTTCAATTAATAATGACAGTGTAGTGATTCAAGGGATCGTACAGAACCAAAATGACTAATAAAATGGCGAAAACATTTACGTTAAGTAGCTAGAAAAATCAAAGCAAGTGTCAAAGTAGCATAAATTGGTACCAGATTGGTATTCAGTGCTTATGTAAACATACATAAACAAAATGCTGGCAGCAGAAATCCAAGCTGTACAAGCAAAAGCAATAATTAAGAGACTATAAACAGACAGGAAGATGTAAGATAGAAGACACATTCTCTTCATTTCTCCCTCTGCTTCTCCTGCTTGCCAACTCATCGCTCGCCCTCGAAACACGTATTTTACTTAACCAAATATTTCAAAAGCTCCACAAAGGAGTTACATAAGTTTATTTCTCAAAATCTGGTAAAGGACTTGCTGGCTTTCCAAATATTTTTTTCCAGACCCTCTTTCATCTACCCCTTGGCCCATTAATGTAAACATAATTTATATTTTAGTACAAAAGTTAACTATAGCAATAAACCATGCCCAGTAAAGTAATACTGTGCCCACTAAAATTTTTTTGGAGTAATACTAGCACTTCTCCTGTGTATGTCATTCACATACTTAGTGATCATGACTTTTTATTCTTTTTAGACTAAATGCTAATCTAAACTTACTGAAATGTGTTTTATGGGTTATAGGAACCTAAAACTTACAGTTTACATCTTCAAATGTCCACCTTCCAAACATTCAGTGTATAAAACCTTCCAAACAAAAGGTGTATGTAAAGATTTACCAGTATGGAAAAGTGTTTTGTCAAGTCTGAGTCTTTTCATGGGGCCAAAGCAAAATTCCTGAAAATATTTGAGCCTGTTTGATAGTTGTATAACAACTGATTCCCATCAGTAATCAGTTATATTAGAAAGGGCAAAGTAAATAAATCATAAAACGCCAAATAGGAGGTACATTCTGAGAGTGATTCTGTATGGCTGCATAAGAGTGTATGGCCCAGGCAACAAAACAACTCATATACTATATAATCCTAACTTCTAATTCACAAGCAATCCTTACCAGTGCTCAATCATAAGAAGCAACTAGCCTGAGCCATTTTCTTTGTGCTAAATTTATCTAATATTCGTAATGTTTTAGTATTATAAAGTTTTAGACATATCACTCATTGTTATATGTAAATTGGCTGTCCTGGTTCTTTTCAATAATGGTACCTGGTTTTGAAATAATTTGAAACAAAACAATTTCTTTCACTTCTTTTTACATCATGGGAACATGATGACATGGGGGAAATAACTATGTACCTTATGGTAAAACCTGTTCATTTTTGGTTTCTCAATTGATACTGTTAAAAATGAACATTGGTTTTATCAGTGTTTAAACAACACTGACATACTTCAACTATGTGATATTACTACTCCTAAAATTTTCAATGTTATCACATCTAAAGGATTTTTAAGGAACAGTTAGTTACTGTTTATAACTCAGCTTCCTTATTCATAATCCTGGGACCAAAGTGTATAAAATGAGATCAAAGGATATACTCTGATTAATATTTGAGAGCAATCCTCTGTTTGTTTCAGCTTCACTGTAAAGCCAGCTTTCTCATCTCAGATTTACGCCTGCACTGCTTAAAAGAGGCTAAAAGGTCAGGAGCAGATGTCAATCCCCCAAAAAATAGACTGCTTTTGCACCATTTCCTGTACCATTTCAGATACCTAGATCTGAACTTAGAATGAGATTTATAATAAACAATTAACAATTTCATGAATAACGATGAACAAGGCCATTCCCAAATGCATCTACAAGATGGTATCAAATCATGGTAGCTCAAAGTATTATTGAACTTGCATGAAGCTGTACAACATATATGACTTAAACAGAGCCAAATTTTCAAGTCTCAAGGAAGGCGGTAGAAATAACTAACCTCAGCTATAAGTAGTTGCCAACTACTCAGTGAGGCCACACTAAAACCTTCTTTTCTCTGTGTTGGTCTGCTAGTATTTTCTGAGAATACTAAGTTATTTATCATATTTTTTAATCTCAGAGGTATTATGTAGCTCCCCGATTCCTTCATTCCCAGGAATTTCATATGAAGTCTGAGGAAGAGCTGTCATAATGCTGAGGAGTTTTATTATGTAAATATGAGGGGGTTTTGTGTTAAAAAACATGAGATATATTGTACCATTGCATGACCGATTCTCAGTCCTGTGCTCATAACATTGCTGTCCGCACTAGACACATTAAGTGGTCCTGAAGCTATTGACAGTTACAATCTGGTAGATGACTGTGGCTGACTACAAGAATTTCTACTCTGTTTCAGGGAGAAATCCTCAGCATCAGAGAAAGAACATTTGGTAGACAGACAGATGTTTGGTTTGAGTATGGTTGTTTTCATGTTTCTCTGACAGCTAAAGTCAGCTGTCTACCTCTTCATCAAAAGGGGCTAGAAATGCTTCTCCAGCTTGCTGACATCAGTTTCCTGTACCACATCTGAGCTCTAAGTCTGCCCTCATTAATGCAACAGCCCTCATCCATGCAGCAGCCCTGTAGCAAGAGTGACAAATTTAGACACGGGGTCTGAGCACTGACACATTTCCTGTGGAAATCAAATGGGCTACTGTTGGTATTGTGGCTACAAAACAGAGGCTGCAAGTTGAATTAATATGATCTTATAAACAGGTCCGCTGTTAAAGGACTATTATACAGATGATACGGTGTACTCAGATTCACTAAAGTCTATACATCATCTATATTTTCAGCTTGCTCAAGTCATATCTTAGTCCGTCCAAAATCCCAGACATACAGAAAGTGAGGAAACAAATACAACTTTGTACAAACAAGCTTTGTGGTAATTACTTGCCATATTACCTCAAGCCCTTTTATCCAAAGCCAAGCATCTTGCAAATTTTCCTCATTAACTTCAGCAAGTTTCTCTTGCCATGCCACTGCTTGGGCACTAAATTTCACAAAGTTAAATCTCTTCTTGTGTCTCAATTGTTCCTGCAAGAGACAGCATTTGAATTTTACCTACTGTTAAAAGAAAGAATGCTTGTATCCTGAAATACTGAGTATTAGCAGGTGTTTTAATTATTATATAGTTGATCATATGGTAATAATAATATTCAGTTATGGTATACAGAGAGACATAAAAAGAGCCAATTATTGCTTGCTACTATTATGATTGCTTGACCTTCCCAAAGTAAGTCTCCATATACTCACACTTCTCAAACTAATTGAACAGCAAATGTCTAGGAGAGCACAAAACAGAGAGATGAAACTGGGTATGATCAGCGGTGTAAGAAAGAGATTATAACTGCTTACCAAAGGAAATTGAAACCAGAAAGACATCATTAAAGAGAACAAGAATCAAATAAAGAGCCCTGGCAAGGGGAAAGCAGCAGAAAGCTAAGAATTTGCTGAAGTTGCTTTTGGATAAGTTGTAAGTCAGGGAAGATTTATGCAAGCTAGTACAAACATTCAGAGCCTCAAACCTCTGCCTTCCTTTCATCATAATTTTTTTGCAGCTGCCTGCGAAACCTTCTGACAGAGTAATAAATTTCTAGTGTTGATCTGCCCAGAGGACCATAAGATACTAAGTCCGATGACTTGAGCACCTACCTCAGAAACCTCTCTGTCATAGTTTTAATTTTTCTACTTCTAGTAACAATTCTATCAATGCCAGACTGATTGAATTTTTATTTGTCAGTTACTTCTCCTAGGACTAAAGATCATGCTTTAAGAGTACCTGTTTCAATCAAATAATAATGTACGCTTAGGTGACACCATTGTAGACTTCTAAATCTAGGAGATAAATCTTGTCTTAGGTGTGTCTCACAGTACTCACAGCTTTTGAGGTACTTGTGCACTTTGCAAATCCCTTTCCAAACTTCTGAGTCACTGTAAGATTCAATCAAGTTCAAAATGGTCTACACCCTCTATTGTAAAAGCATGAAAGTGAATTTAGAACAGATTACAAATCACAACATGCCAGTGGAATTGGATGATAAATGAAAATGCCAAAAGGTGTTTCACTGCATAGCTTTTTTGTGTGGGTTTTTTCCTCTTGTTTAATTTTTTTTTTCTTCATTTAGGAGGAAGGTGGCTTGAGAGAAAAAATGACAAAAGCCTTCTTAATTTTTAACATTTTCTCTAGCTTTTTTTCAAATATTTGTATGAATGAGGCAAAAATACAAATTTTTAACTGAAAAATGAGCACATGAAGAAAAATACAAATATTTTATATTCATATACATATTTTACTTATCTATATAACATATAGATAATATAATAATACTTATTTTTATTTATGATAAGTAAAAAGTGGAGTAACAGCCATCCAGAAACGATCAGCCTACTCTAAAATGCTCCCCAGCCTTCAGAATCATCACTTTGTCATACCTGTATGAGCTGAAATATTTTTTCCTTCACCAGTGGCAGCTTGTTGTTCATAGACTGGGAAGTATCAATAAGAATATAGATATCATCTTCAAACACATTCCCAAAGAGCCCTCTGCTTCCTTGTTGAAGCCACTTAATCCTGGGGGAGGGAACAAAGTATGAAAACCTGTTCCACAAGATCTTTGGACTCTGTGTATCAGAATCTAACAGGCAGGATCTTTTTATCACTACTGTACTTCTTACTCTCTTGCCCCAAGTACCTGTTAGTAGCCACTGTGAGAAGCAGTATATTGCCCTTGATGAACCCATCCTCTGTCAGTACATAACAACACAAGACATTTTTTTTGTTTATAATTTAGTAGAAATCTGGAGACAGACAAAAAGAAACAAAAAAATACAGCACCTTTCTAAAGTCAATTATCAGGTGGTTTGAGCTGGGAAATCCCATGTGGAAGCAACTATAACTATTGTCACTGTAACTGCTCTCCAGACTGAACTCAGTAAATCATTTAATCATATGCTACTATGCCTTCCTTTTCAGGAAATCACTTGAGAACTTATTCTGCAAGGAAATTAAGCACTTCGAAGAGCCTTAATATAAAGCAGATGCTTCAATGGTTTGCTGACCTTGAGCCTTAAATAGAGACTTTTACATTTTAAACAGGATTGGAGCATGCCTGCCAGTTAAATATGTGCATACATACTGCTGTGCACAAGAACACTTCCTCAGTAATTGCTGCAGCAAGTCCAAATCTGATTTCCCTTGAGGGTCATAAAATACTTATCTCCTCTGCAAGAGAGACATTTAACAGACAGAATATAATGGCCCTGGGAAAAACATTACTCATCTCCACAGAGGTTTAAAAAATGACATCTTGGAAACTTAAGGATCCTATTACATTTGCTACCGATAGCTATTTTGTCATTTGTTATTTCCCCCAAAGTGTTTGATGAGGTCTATCAGGACTTCTTAACATTAAGATGAACCATTCAAAACAGCAAACCTGTAATTTTCGCTTGGATTTCAAAAACATATATTCACCAAAACCTCAAATTTTCCTCTGATAGTATGTAAATGTTATCCTAAATACAGTAAGACGAAGATAAACTAAAAGGAATAAAAAAACTCCATTTGACCTTGCTAAATGTAATGAGGCCGTTACACTTTTGGTAGGGAAGCAGCAATAAAATTAAAAACTTATCAATAAAATGGAAGTTCACATCCTGCTTTTTTCAGTGGTAGATCTCATTGTTCTAAGATACAAAACAGAGGGCAACATTTATTCTTTCTCTCAGTTCTGCAATAGGTCATCTTTGCCTCCTAGTGTAGCTTTAAAAGCCAATTTACTTTAGGGCATCTTTGGGACACATGAATCAGATCCCCAGACAGCCTATTTTTTTGTAGATGTTCTGCAAATCTCAGAGTGTGTCTATATGGCTGTAGAAATGTAAACGAGGCAGCTAGCTTGAGCACTGAACTTCTGATCACGTGCATTACTTAATAGCTCATGCCCTGACTCTGATCTAGACTGTTCAAACCTGTCTTCAACACAAAATTGCAAGAAGAGCAGATAATCATTATCAGTACGCTGTACTGTAGCTGTGCTATTTGGTGTCAGAGGTCTCACAAGGGATACTAGGTACACAGGATGAATGTTTATTAAGTTTTATGGATGATTCCTGATGTTCTCTGCAACCCTACAGCCCCAATATTTTCTGCCACTTTCAGCCAATTCAAAAGTGTACTGACTGACTTTCACATTTGTACTTCTGAAGGAGAGCAAAAGATAAAACTGTTCATCAGTTTTCTTATATGGCTACTAGGAAATCCTACATACAAGATCCTAATCTAAAATAGATCTCTGCCTCCGTACCACTCCTGTCAGTTTACCAACCATTTCAGCTTACCATGACAGTAAACGTCAAACATTTCAACACCCACGTAAAATAACACAAACATTTCACATGACAGAACACTAACCTTCCTTCTACTCGTCTGAGAGCTGTCCTCATTTTCTCTTCATACTGTTTATACTTTTCTCTACTAACACATATGTGAACTACAGATCCATCTTTCCAGAGGGTATGTACAAACTTATCACAGTATCTTGCATGAATTACCTTCCTTTTTGTCTCCTATAACCAAGAAAAACATGTTTCATGTTCCAAAACACATTATTTTGCAGTGCCTTTAATATTAGGTGAACAAACTTCAAGGTATATGCTTGTTGCACATGAACAGGTCAGAAATAAACATGGGATAGAATGGTCACAGAATTCACTCCTAGCAAGAGTCAATAGAAACTGGTTTTATTCTTGTAGCTAGTAAAAACAGAACTTTCCCAAACAGTGTAATGGTAAAGCTTGAGAAAAAAAATAGAAGACAAATTAACCCAAATTTATTTAAGGACTTGCAAGCACTGCAGCAGCTGAGACTAACGTGTACTCTAAAGACAAAAAATCTTTGCTCCACCACACAGAAATACATAGAAAATGAAGGCACTGCTTAAGCCAGTCACAATTCTTTGTTTTAGATTACATCTGAACCAGCAAGGGGTCCTTAAAACAGTCATTCTCAGATAGCCTTTTGAAATATTCATTACATTCTTTGTCCCAGTAATTAATAATCTGACTTTAACAAAAACTACAAAATAGCAAGGCCATACACTATATCATAAATTCACCCAGCAGCCAAGTTTTCAAGCTTTAAAAGAAAAAACAAACAACTCAGAGGATGTGAGGGAAAATTAACAATACTCACAGCATCAGTTTGTGAAGATTCATCCTCGGGTTTAGTTTTTATGTCAACAATCCCATCTACATGGGGAAAAACACAATCAGCAAGTGCATCGTACAGTGTGAGCTTCTGAGCTTTCAAGCCATACTTCTGCAACCATTTCTCTGAAGTCAAATATTTGTCATATATATAATTTTGTAATGGATGATCAGCTTTAGTTGCTAATAAAGAAAATAAAACAAACAAAATCTCCTGTATAATATGGTTCACTGTGGTTACGCTGTTTTCAACACCAGACTATGATACTGGAGTCAAAATTTTCAAACTTGTTTTGCTTTCACACACAGCACTGGAGTCAGCAAGTATTTCTGAGTGATTTTTAACAGTCTCTACTTTGGTTGTGCTTTTTTTTATAACCAGACATCTCATTGCAACAAATTCCTTTCTAACTGCAAAAAAACCATCAGAGGACAGGGAGCAAAGACAATACATAGGGACAAAATCAACATATAAAAGGAATATTCTTAATAGTTTAATTACAAAATGCCAGAAAGTATTCCTGTATAAAATGTCTAACTTCAAGGAGAATCATTTGAGAAAAAGAAACAACAGAAGACTTCATTGCAAGTACAGTTGAGACCCTTGGTTAACATTAACATTGGTCTTTTTAAAGAAGGTTATTTAAAGAAAAAGGTTAACTACAATATCTTTGGAAGATATTTTACTGTGTGTTCCTCTGCAACATTTTCTTTTTATAGGCTGTATATTGCATCATAAATCCCAAAACACAAATTGCTTCTGTATCATCTCAACATTTTCTGTAGTTCTACACCCTCCTCCTTCAACTATTTTCAACTAATATTGAAGGACACTAGCCTTTTTTTTCTTTTTTTTTTTTCTTTTTTTTGGTTTTGGTTTTGGGTCTGATCTGGTATAACTATTCTTATGTTTAACCTTTTATGTCATATTGTCCTATAAATTTTCCAAGGGCCATCTTAAGGTAGGGCACTGCATATGTCTGCATACTCGTAATAAATAAGATACAGGCCTCTACACTCACTCATCGCTACCAATAAACAACATCTAAACCAAATGACCCAGCAGTGGATCTCATAGCAGGGTGAATTTATTTTGTCACACTTTAATTTCAGTGGACCTAGGTGGTATAAATGCATATTCCATTTAGATGCAGCTACAGTAAAACCAACATTGAGATCCTGAGCCTGTAAATAAACCTCTGGAGGCATCTACTGCCATTACACACAGAGAGATCAGCCATCAGCAGGGCAGATGCATGGTCGGAGCCTTTTCATGTGAAAACATTTACTTTATGACTGCTTGTAAGTGTCACAAATGCACTCACAGAATTTTGGGAACAAAACTGTTATTTTCTTTTGTCTATATGCTTTATGTAAAAAGTCCTGCCTCAGTTCAGATAACTAGTGCATTATGTGGAGAGCCAGCAGAAAAGTTGCCTCTTTTTCTCTGTTTCTTCTTCTGCAGAACTTCACAGTCTTCAGAACAAACTACATTTTGCAGCAAAGTATTTTAAACAGATCAGGAAGGTAAAACAGGGAAGAAATGCAGACAAACTGAAAGACTGCAGTTATTTGGATGAATGGCCAATAGTCAAATGATGGTGAAGAAGTGACCAAATAAATCACAGTGTTAATTTCATCTCTTTTAAATTACTTATGAAGTGATTATATATGCAGGCAAACACCAAAAGACCACTAAAGCTGCACAGTCAGGAATACATAAATAAACACTGAAATTAGGGCTGCACTTGCAGCTTTATTGTGGCCTCTTTGTTCATATGCATTACAGAAGAGCTGCTTAACTTCCTATGGGAAGTCCTGCTAATTCAGAAGATGCTATTATCAGTATAAAGAACGGTATTATGCCTTCATAGCAGAAAAACCCTCCAGTTTTAATCATGCAAAGTTATGTTATGGACAGAAATTGAAACCCAGCGCCAGAGAAAAGTTTCCCGCTTCAAATCATCATCACCATCCTGGTCACATATCTCAGCACAGTTCAGGTTACTGACCAACTGACTGTACAAACCATTCCTCAGCAAGTGATCCAGAAAACGGCATCTGGCCCTAGCCCCCATCTATCCAAAGTGAAAGCAACTGCACTGCAAGAACAATACTACAGCTACACAAAATCACCCATGACTTATGCCAATTCAACCTGAAACCTGTATCAACTTACACAAAAAGTACCACCAGATACCATGTAAGTATTTTAAAACCAGGGACTAATTAGGATTATAGGCACTGACAATCACTGACTATGATCCTGAAAATCCATCTCCTTGACTGCAGTCCAATGCTGGACATGCGTAGACTCTACAGTTTCCTAAGTTTTCAGTATTTAAGTCTTGTCAGTGTGATCATTGTGCTCCAGGGCATGTGGAGTAGCTTTTCACCATCCCTGTTAAAGCCTTCCAGAAGTTCAGAAACCAGCTATGCTTCTGTCTCCAACAGGGTTCAATTCAATCAATATGCACAGAACAACAAATGGATCATGTTCTAGGCCAAACACAGTGGTGGGAACTATCAGTTTAATGATCAAGCTTCTTAAGACAAGATTTGTCAGAGCATTCTTCCAGAACTGTTTTCAGCCCTCTGCCTTTGATTACAACAATTCAAAGCCACACTTTTTCCCTGTTAGGGGAATGAACTAGGCCATCCCAAGATGACCATGATGGGAGGTACTTCCTCAGCACTGTGTAGAATAAAATTGAAGATTTACTGGCCCAGGCAGAAAGGGAGAGCCCACAAAAACCAAAAAGAGTTTCCATATCTTAAAATGCAGAAAACCTGTAAACTTAGTAACTGGTGAACGAAAAATGGTGTGTTTCAGCTCGAGCTGTTAAAGTTCAGCAAGTTCAAGCCATAGTAAACAGAGATTTGTATCAGAAAGTTTTAAGCAACCCTAATTTTAGATAATAGGTGCTACCTATATACAGACATTTCTGAGAAAATCATCCCCAAATTGACATGTAATCAAAACTGCTCACAAATAAAATAGTGTTCATGAATATAATGGCAACTGTTTTGAAAGAAACATAAATTATACCATCTTGAGAAGCATATTGGTCAGATTCTGATAAAATTTTCTGAATTTGTCTCACTGTACTCCTGGCTTCCTCCAACTCCTTCCAGATCAAAAAGACATCTTCACGGACATCAGCTACTGCAAAAGAAATCATAAATAGAATTTGACGTTTTGACACAATTTCAGCAATTTATAACTCCTCAATTATCACAAAGTCATTGGTATATCCAGATGTTGCCATATAACTTTGTTTTCTTGAGGTCCCATTGCAGTGACAAGTTGTTTTCTTCAAAAACTCAATTTTCAAAGTTTAAAGAGAAGACATTTTCAACTCCTTCAATTTCCTTAAAGTACATTAATAATTTTATTTAAAATTAAATCTTCTTTCTCTGAAGATTATATAATGAAATTTTGCTAAAGATAAGTTTATTTTCATCTCAACAGTCATAAATGAATGCTAAAAGAAAAAAAAACACTTTACTTTTTGGCTGTATTGTCAAAATAAAGGAACGATCCAAAGCTAGAGTTGAGACAAGGCTTTCTTAATCTCAAAACATATGCTTTTCTTGATTAAAATAATTAAAACATATATTTATTCCATACAGTACACTTATTAAAATTGAGACACACTGTATATCTAAGCAGAATGTCCACTACTAAAAACGTGTTAAATTCAGTTAGTCTCAGAGATTAAATTGAAATGGGACAATGCAGAGAAACTGTGTGTAGTGTTACAGCAAAAATATACAAGAAATTGAATCATCAGCTATCCTAACCACAAACACAGGCTACAACCTACTGCAGATTACAACCTACTAAAGAATTGCACATAAAGATGCTGAACAAGGCAACTATATCTTATCATCTAGTGGTACAGTTAATATACAGTGGTGGTTCACTGTATGGAAGATAAGACATGCAAACTTGCCTACTAAAGTAGGTTATCAGTAAGCAAACACACCTATCATTTAGTTCTTTGATAAACTTCCCTGAAATAATAATAAGACAGAAGTTATACAAAATAACAACTCAATTTTAATTGTGAAATGCTTTCAGTTTCCCAGAAATATTTTGAAATGTGTTATTGTACACTGCCATCTCCTGGGACCTTCCTGCATTTCAAAAACATCTGTTGCAGCCATTAGGACAAAGGTCAACATTTCCTAAATCACAAAAAGCATTAGTAAGGCAGATCATTCCACAACATAAAACACAGAAGGGAGAAAAAAACTCAGTCTATAATCACTACCTTTAAGCTTAAGAAAAGCATTCTTTTCAAATACTTTAGAAAGAAGTCAACTTTTCTTTTATATACAATCTCTCAGCAGAAAAGCAAAACCTATAAAATCTGAGCATTGGCAAAATTCAAGGACGTAGGGAACTACATTTTCTGATGACTACACTCAGCCACTGAATGTGTGTATATATATACCTGTTGTCACACTTAAAATGACAAAACACATGCATTCACAACACACATGCACATATTTCCAAGTTTAAGGCTGTTAAGAATTCAATTCCAGTGGCGCTGTCTCTAGCTAAATCTGGATATCCTCCACAAGCTGTCAATTATTGTGATCCAGACTTAATTTTATGAACATTTTTAATGTTACATTTGAAAATATCTAAAGAAGCATGTATATTTCAACTACCTCTAAAACAATGCCAATGATATCGTTTTGCTTCATTTCCCCTTAAATTGATTCTATGGACTCATCAACTTGACAGGATTATTGCTGCTGCCCCTTTTAAGACATATGTATTGAATTGCTATTGCATAAGAAGGTTTTTTTCCTTTATTTATGCTGCAGCACAGTGAAGAAAAACTTTCAAAGTAAGTATATTTGATGGCACTGTACAGGACAAATGTAGGCACCAACAACTGCACATTATGAAGTTCTAGTTGCTTAGAAAACCTTTTATCTGGCAACATCTTTTCCTGAATTCAACTGGGAGAGAAGGTCACAGCTAAGGAGTGGAAAAGAAAAGCTGTGTCTTTTGAAACTGAGCCCCACAAATCAAAACATGCATACACATACAATGCATACTATCTTCCAGGTGTAGATCTCAACCTGTGGCCTGTCCCTCAAAGCACATCACTGAGAAATGACCAAGAAAACATGAATCCCACTTTGGCTTAAATTCCCTGCATTCTCATCTCAGAGGTGCCATTTTTGGGGGACCACCAACCAAAGAAAGTCACTTCCCTAAACAGTTCAGTTTCCAGCCACTCCAGGCCCGTGGTCTCTTGCACAACTTCAGGCATCCATGTCTCAGGAAAGACCCTGTCCTAAAAAAATCGCTTTATCCAGAGAGAAGAAGGGCCCTCCTGGTCCCCCCTGCCATGAAGTACTCCCTCAGCCACTCTGGCTGGGTAATGTTCTGAGATAAGGAAGGCCCTGAAAAAGAGGATTAGGGAGGGTGCAGGGAGAGCCTGGGGTGAGGGGCAGAAGCATTTTGCTGACACCAGTGAATTGAGATGATGGTAGGTCGAAGCAGAAACACCAACACACTTGCACAGGTACACAGAAACTCATAACCACCCTCATTTCCATTTCCCAGTTATTTAACAGGCAGACAATATTAAAAGAAGCAGCTTCTCCACACCTGCCTCCCTGCAAACAAACTCATCCGGTTCAACAAGTCACTGTAACATATTCAGTTTTCATATTGCTAAGAAAAAAAAAAGCCCATAATTAAAAGAAAAAAAAGCCTAAAAAATCTGCAATATCTTTGAAACATGGGGTAAATACCAATATAAAAGCAACTTTGAGAAAATAGAAGCATTTCTTGCTTTTCTGATTATCTGACTTGGGCACTGGAAGCTAGCAAATCAAAATATAATGGAATAAGATCTATTTCAAAATTTATTTCTGGCAAGGCAAGATGGGGAAATTGATCTTTTCATTACCAGTCCCTTCCTCAGCCTCTATGTGGCAGCAGAACATAGCAATATTCCCTCACACACTGATTTTTTAAAATCCCCACTTAGAGAGGTATGAATGAAGGCACAAAGGAGCACAAGAGGGTAGTAGACATCTTTTATCTGCACAGCTGCCGGCTCAAGCACTACTGAAACTCGCTGAGTCCAATCTGCCCCTTTCCCACTGGGCAAACGGACAAAGCACATGAACTTTGCATCCCATGTGGCGTGGCAGAGCAGCTATCTGCATCACTCTCTACACATTAGCAAAGAGATTTGCCAGGCCAAGGCTGCTGAGACTAGACAAAGCACACACAAGGAAAAAACAGAGACAGTGATCTTTGCTACAGCTTCTAGGCAAAGCAGCTACTCCTAAGTCGTCACCCTGGCTCTCCAGAGGGAGGGTTTGATTCTTCCCGTGTCGGTGTACATAAACAGTGCAGAGTTCATTGACTTCAATGTTACACAGCAGAATGACGCTCTGACACTTCCCATTTTTACACACAACAATTTTCCCTGTGACTATCAGGTAAATGTGGAAAATCAAGCACACCTAAGAATACACCTTACATTGTTCAAAAGGAGGGCAGACACATACTTGTTTGGATTTACCACATCAGTAAAATACTAGATTTCAGTCCATTTGCATTTTCTTTACACGTGCAAGCTCATCTATTCCACCACACAGAAACACACTGCACAGAGATCTACTTTTTCTATTTCAGCCATTGAAGACCCTCTATTCATTTCAGGATCTAGTTCAAAACACCATTGCTTTTCAAGACCTCTGTAGCACTTATGTCCCTGTCCCTCTTTTCAGAAAGAATCTTTTTCTCCACAGCTTCCACCATCTCTTGCCCTCTGTGTCTTCAAGTTCCAACTTAAATGTCACCTCCTTTCCACTTACAGTTTTAACTATATAACAAGATTGCTTAATTCTGTAACTTTTTTGCAGATGAATAAACTGCACAAACAATGTAGGCAGAAGTGATAACAGGAAAACCAGCTCTAGATGAGGAGATACCATCACTTTTGTGAAATTAGGCTTTATGTAAAAGCATTCCTCTGCCTTAAGTAAATCTGAGGCTGCCAGCATATGGACCTTAATTCTTTACTGACTTACACTTGTTTTGATCTCAAGCACCAACTCAAAATGAGTGTAAAAAAAATTCAAATTTGGCAGTTTCTCACGCTTGCTTTCTAAATGACTGTTCAAGATGCAAAACATGGGAGTAGGCAGCTCTTATCTAAAGTTTGAAATAGTTCACTTCTGACTTGTTTTGGTTAGGCAAATGAAAAAGAGTGAATATGAAGATATGCTGTATTTGCAAAATGCTGATATTCAGTGAATACCCAGAAAGCTACCAGATGTCCTTAAAACAGCTTTTCCAGTCCATAAAACATGATGATATGTTTCACTTTCCAGCTGTTGCATTTGTGGTGCAAAAAGAAACATATTCCAAATATTCCTGTGCCTCTCCTTATTTTCAAGAAACATCACATTTGAAAGATTAAATCTCTGGTTCATTCTTTATTTCCTTGTGTAGTTTATGCCACATATCCAAGAACCAGTTTCAGAGACCATTAGTGAGTAATTGACACTTTTATTTTTATTGCTTTATTATTACACCCTTGAAGGAGCCTCTGAAACACGAGACATCAGACACAGACCAGAATAATGTCTTCAATGTGTTTTCTTTTCTGAAAGGACTTTAGATTCTGCATATGACTGAAATGCTCCGATTGGCTGCCAGTGATGTCATGAATGTGCTTGTAATACCCAGTAAATGCAGAAAGCTCATTGTGTTCCTTTTTAATGTGTAAATTCTACTCCATAATAGCTATAAGACACAGCAGACAATGCACTTCAAGGGGATTACTGTCCCTTTGAGCAATTAAAGCTATTCAGCTTTCAGCTTTAGAAACAGTGGTGAGGAAGTAATTTCAGTCATACAGGAGCTCTAGGCCCATCTATTGAAACAGGCTGCCCTGGGGCAGAGGGAGCCAGCTCCCCCCATGCACACCCCCAAATGTGGTCCAGCAAGAAAGCACTCATGGCAGACTGAAGGCAATCATTATACTGCTCTCAGTTAGTATGAAATGAGAGATAATGTTTCGAAGCAGACTCTGCTGTTGGTTTCCAGACCCTGCATGGGTGAGGCTTGAGTGTCCCTTCACAAAGCAAAAAATCAGGTGATATCGCACTCCCTTATTTCTGGCCCCCCATTATGGTTCTTTCTCTTGTACTGTCATAATCATGGTTCTAATAAAGGATAGGTTAGTATACAAGGACATAGACTACAACCTGAATATGGGCTAGTTAGTCCAAGACTGACAAATGACCTTACATGAGCCACTAAATCCAACTTAAGCCACACGTTCCCAAGCAGTGAGAAGAGGATAACGTTGTACCTTTGGGGCAACATTAATGCCCCCAGTATAATGGTGAAAAGAGCTATTAGAATAAAGGGGTCTGATGACTCCTGGTATCTAAAAGAAATAATTTTTTTTACAATCCTCCTGAGAAAGACATCAGATTTGACATACAAAGCCTCACTTCACAGTACAAGCCAGTCTCCTCCTAACCTGGCTGAAACCCCAGTCCAGTCCCACTGAACACTTGCCCAGAGGAAGAAGCACTGTAACTAGTAAGAAACACACTGAGAGCTTTCTGCCCAGCTCCACCCCACAGTGAAACCATTTATTTTGTTTTTTTCCTCCTGGGATTTTTTCATCAATCCTCCCACAACCACCACCACTTTGCACTGCCTTCTATATGGTCACTTTACTGTGCTTGTTGCCTTTCTTTAAGACAAATTCTTGAGACAAGCAAGTCAACCTCATGCTGATTTGATACCCTTAAACTATGTACGAATTTGACTTATATTGATGTGGTTGTTGTATCATATGGTCTTCCACACTATTCCTCTTCCTTTCTGCCTTTTCTCTACACACTTCCACAAGATCACTGGCACAACCACACCAGTACTATTCTTCATCTTCCTAAACAAATTATCTTCTCCCTTTTTTCAGTTCTCTCTCATTCTCACATGCACATCCTCTATTTTCTTCACTTCTCTCTTTTCTTTGCCCTCTCCTTCCCACCCACAGAATTTCCACTTGACCAGTCCTGTCCTCACACCACCTATGCCTACAGGGGTTTTCTTGATTTTACACTCTGCAAGTTCCTATATTACATTTCTATTCTGAAATCTCACTGAGAGTATCAGTATAATCTTAGGGTTTATATTGTCTACCTAGTGGCATTAGCCCTTTCATTTTTCCAGAGTTCAGGGCAATTAAACCTTTTCCAGCCTCTTCATATTGTAGTGCAGGTCCAGAAGCATGTCTGTAGTCACTCTTCTCAGCAAAAGCATGGAATCTGAAATACAAAATGAGTTTCCACCAGTTCACAAACTACATAAACACTTCCTTAAAGAGATGTATGTCACACATGCAAGAGCACAGTGGTGTACAACTTCAGAATTATGTGCTAATCTATTAAGAATATCTAAACCTTCAACTACAATAAGATAACAAATATTACCAAACTTTTTATAAACATTTCTGTACCTTTTGAAATTTTCTCATGTAGAACATTCTTTCATTTTGGTATCACTTTCTCTAAGGCACCTTACTTTTCAATTTCCTGGAAATCTATGTCTAATTAACGTTTTTAACATGCTGAGCAGGCATGTAATTTGAGATGTCTGAGATGATGATAACACCTTTTGATCAAATTATCCTCTCAATGGAAAGCCTAACAGGAACATTTATTTTATTATTGACATACAAATCAGGATGACAAGCAGACTTCATTTACCCTCATTGTCAAAACAGAGAAGCTCTCAGAACAGGAAAAAGATGCATTTCTAAAAGAGAACTACACTAGTAACAGGCTCAAGCCCTGAAAACCCCATGAACTGGGCCACTCCTATGGGAAAGCTGACTTAAGCTTGTAGACATTTATTGGGCAAATATCCAACAGCAAGATATTAATTGGCCCAGTAAGTCTCTGCACCAAAGCTAGACTCGTGTAAAAAGAAGACAGTGAGAATTATATCAAACAAAACAATTCCTCTCCGCTCCCTGCCACAATCCTTTTAGCTTCTCTCTTTACCATACTAGAAACATTCACTTTCCTTTAATAAAAGAGGTAAAAACTCTGCCAAAAGAAAATGAAGGATAGTGACTGGCAATATGTGTGGTACCATGGAGGTACCATGGCTCTGAATGACCACAATCACATCAGACACACACCAGACCAGAGCAAACATAACACTTTCCCACAGTCTTGTTTTTGGCAGACACTCCATCTCTTAAAAGCTACTTCTAAACACAGATGGCTATGAAAGAGCTCAGCAGCTGCCATCTTACCAATTCTCTGCTGTCGTTTTGGAGATTTCTGCTGTTGGAGGTCTTCCCACTCTTGCACAAACAACAGTAAAACAGAAAGAGCTAGCAGCCATTTCATGAGTATATAACTGTACGGTGACTTCTGTTAAGCAAACACCTACTGACTGCTACTGCCCTCCTACTGCTCAGCAAGAGTTTGGTATTGTGGGGATTTGTATTTGTTCACTTGTTTTCCTTATTTTGATATCAGAATCAAGATTTAAGTCGTATTATCCCTTTCTACTGAATGCTGATTTGCACCACGTCTGTCTCCCATGACAAAGTAGCCAACAAGCCATGTGGAATATATCAGTTTCCACCAATCATACCAAATGGATGCTAGAACATGGTACAGAACTGCTTTTCAACACAACCAGGCCTGATGAAGAACACCTCATCAATTTTCTGTTATTCCATGAACTATCTATTTAGGACACGCATTTCCTTTTCAGTACATTCTGTATGGCACTTGATCCAAGAAAACTCTAGGTCCTTTTCTGGTGCCTGTGAATTCTACCAATGTACAAAGAAATACAATAAAAATTTGTTTTAGTTTATGTTGTGAATCTTCCCCCTGAACAATTTTCCAGACTTCAAAGGAGGGGCAGATGACAGACGATTTAGGATATAAAAAAGGAATGGCCTTTCTGCAAGCCAGTGAGCACATACATGGGAAAAAGCTGGTCTGTTTAAGTAGGGCCTGCATTCTAGTTATATCTCTTAAGACTATTTACCCAATTTCTTTCAATCACTTATCGCTTTATCTCATTTTCCTCATGGATTATATTCAGTCCTGTTCCAATGCCATTCCCATCAGCAAAGCACTTTAAGAATACTGAAGTCTTTACTGCCCTTCTTTGTCATACCTGCCAGAGGCCAAGCGGCTCAACTCCTTCAGAAAAATAATAGTTTCATCTTCCCTAGCATTGAAAGACACGGTGTTGATTGCACAGGGGCCATCGGAAACCTTCTCAAGGAGGAGCTGTTTTGTGCCCACTGGAACATCACCCACAGCGAAGTAATAAACGGCTTCAACCTGTCATTAAACAGAAGAATTGGCAACTGTATGGCATTGTTTTACATAAATGTCTGGTACTTACTCAAGCACAGTCCTGTGCTAAGTACTAGTAGTCAAATTTGGTGGAATCAATGCATTATTTGGGCAATAAGATTTTCAGAGCTTTGGTTCTTCCTCTCGTGCTAATAAGTGAATTCCATACAAAATTTCCTGAAGTGAGAAGACAAACTGGCCCACAGAACCTGGGTCTGATTCTGCCCAATGCAAGCCTCTTTCCATGAAAGTTAACTGAAATCAGAGAGAAGTGTAAGGAAAGACAACTGTATTATGAGTCAGGACAAGGCTTTGTGCCACATTCCCCTTTCATGAAGAGACACGCCATTCTGGTGCCTTGCTAGGGCAGAAAATCTGCAGGAATTTCTATACCAGATGTAGTTTTATTGCCAGCACGTGTTTTGAGGCTAGGAAAGATGTATCACTATTTGAATCCTACTGCTGGTATTCACAGATATTTTGTAGTTTTCAAACTTCCCAAGGCAGAGGGAGCTTGGCAGGCTTATATGAGTAAATACACTTACATTCTGAAAATGTTATTGCAAGAAGAAAGAGAAGCTGAAGAAATACTCTTTAGTTACTGCTTGAGTACTACATTATGAGGGATTTTATGCTACCTGCACTTATCCATGTTAACAATCCTCATGGGTGAGTATATTTTTTGAATTTTCACCATCATTAAAAACAAATTAAACAAACGGGTAATCCACAATGACTTTAGACTATACATAGGGCATATCAGTCCTATGAAATAATACATACCTACTGATAAATATCTAATAAACAGTTGCTTAACTGAAAAAACACACTTGAATACACTCATGAAGCAGATAATCCTAAAACTGTGCAAAGGCGCATGAAAAATAAGGAGGTGATTGGTGACAGTCAACATGACTTCACTAAGGGCAAATCATGCCTGACAAATTTGGTGACCTTCTACAATGGTATTACTGACCTCATCTACCTGGACTTGTGCCAAGCATTTGACACTGTTTTACAAAACATCTTTATCTCTAATCTAGAGAGACAGGGATTTGATGGATGGACCACTCACTGGATAAGGAATTGACTGGATGTCACACTCAAAGATTTACAGTCAACAGCTCAACCTCCAAGTGGAGACCAGTGACAAATGGTGTTCCTCAGGGGTCAGTACTCAAACCAGCAATTTTTCACATCTTTGCCAGTGACATGGACAGAGGGATCGAGTGCACACTCAGAGTTTGCCAACAACACCAAGATGTGTGGTGTGGTTGACACACTGGAGGCAAGGGATACCATCCAGAGGGACCTGGACAGGCTTGAGAGATGGGCCTGTGTGAACCTCATGAAGTTCAACAAGGCCTAGTGCAAGGTCTGGGATGGCACCGAGGAAATGATTCTGTCCCTACATAATTTCATGCAGTAGTAAAGCAAATTCAGTATCACCTGTGTTTTAGTTCAGTTTTACAAAGTTCCCTTTCTGCCTCCTACACCTAAAAGCTATCTGAGTATGCACACAGATCTCCTAGATGAGACTCAGTTCTTGGACAATAATACCATGTTATTACTGCTTATGCTGGAGAGGCTTCTGGCCCAGAGGAATACATGCATATTGCACAACCACTTTTCCCTGTGTTCCTTCAGATTCACATCTTCTCCACCTCCCTCCTAAGACTGCCAGTAATTCATAAACTTGATATTCAATAAGAATAGAATTTTTCACACCTTCTCCAAGGGATTCACTGCCTGCCTCTGAATCTTTTAACATGCTGACATTTTTTGGGCATTGATACAGAACCAACACCTCACAAGAAAATTAAAATGAAAAATGGTAACCACAGATAATTCACTCAACTACAAACCTAGCAATGCCATACCACAAAGGAAATGTTCCTTATAGATTAGTGGGGACAGGCTGAAGCCTTTCAATTTAGTCCTTCATATTTTGAAAATTGTGATTTATACATTTAAACAACCAAACAAACTCCATACAAGAACAGAAAGGAGAACAACATGAACTGTTCCTCATAGTCTTGATCTTGGTGGGGAGGTGTGTTTTGGGCGAGTGATCCACACTTCATGGAGTGGCACTTGTACAGAAACACAAGTTAGACATTGTGGATGCATCTGTGGCATGCAGAGCTCAAAGAATTGCAACCTTACAGAAGAGTGGTCTTGAGCTTGGGATTGACAGGTCATGAGGAAAGGAAATCCAAAGAGTCACCACACCTGGGAAGAAAAGACCAACTAAAGGAATGACAGGAAGAGCTATTCTTTTGGAGCAACTTTTTTTGATTAAGCCATTTCTGAAGAATGAGTCATTTATGACAGTTCAGTAAGTAGACAGCTTTTACCTAAGAATGAATGCAGTCTCCCCCAGCTGCAATAAAATGACATTTGCACTCAAGTGAACTGTCAGTTACAAATGATAATGACTTTAATTAGGAGTAATTGAAGTTTTTTTTATGTTGAGCACCTGCCACAATTGACTCCCCTAGATTGCCCATTAGCCCACCAATATCCAGGAAAAGAAAAAAAGTCTCACTGTTAGACAGATTTTAATTTCTGTTTATTCAAACAGCAATCTACCAGGCCCAACAAGACTTTTTTCACCCAGACAATACTGAAATCTAAATCTAGTCTTTTTTGTTATCCACCAGGAGATCAATACTATACTGCAGATTGAAAATGTTCATAAATTTTATGAGGGAGGCATTTTAAAAAGCAGTCATAAAAAGTCCTTCCCTTTTGTTCCTTTCAATATTAGTTTCCAGACATCAAGGTTCATCTGGATGAGAACCCAGCAGCATAGGGCACCAGAAGGTAACTTAAGCCAAATTTACCTTCTCCTTCAAACAATGTCCCAGAAAGAAATTTACAAAGGAGTTAGGACTGGATCTGTGTACAGGGATGGATGTTAGTGCCAGTTAAAACCAATGATTCTACTCTACACAAAGTAGGCACAATTTTCTATTAAATTTGGGTATTAGGGAACAGAAGGAATGCACATTGTAAGCAAATATAATAAAATATCTCTTTAAAAATGCAAGTTTTAAGTAGCTATCTCAAATGACAGCATATATGTTTCATGTCTTGTGACTCTCGTATAATGAATAAAGTAATATGATACTTCTAGAAATTAACAGCATTTACTTGCAGGAATAACTGCACATGGCTTTGTCTCTGCCCTGGAAGGAACTCTAGCTACAACCTGGCTGATGGAAAAGGATTTGTTTATCCCTAGCATGAGTTAATGCTTACATAAATGTCTGTACTCACTATTTTGAATTTTAACTATCATTTTTCATGAGCACATTGGATACACAACAAAATAAAAATTGTTTCTATGTCTTCAATAATGTTGATACTAACAATTTTCTCATAAGTTTGGAGCCCTGAAAAAAATATATATAAAAAAGAAAGTGGAAGGGAAGATACTTTCTCCTTCCCTTATTGAATGAATACATTATTTATTCTGGGTACTCTAGAAAAGAAAATAAACAAGTTTCTGCATTCAAAATACAGTACATTTACATAAACAGGCCATCAGTAAGCACAATATGCAGTTAACTTGTGGGAAAAAAAACCCCTTTCCAAATGCTGTCATTAATATTTATATTTGCCACATTCATCAGGGCAAATCACAGCAGCCAGTCTGGCACTGAATATTCCTGGATTTACTTGAGGCTTCCGAAAAGATGTATGAGCTTACCGCCTCATCACCCATGGCTTCCAACAGGGCTTCAGCAGAGCTGGTATGGCTGACAGCTGTCATATGGTCCAGCTTCCAGAGCCACATAACAGCAGCCTGTACAGTATGCTCAGACACAGGAGTAGGTTTCTGCTGCCACTTCATAAGATCCTGTGCAGCCCTGAAAATGAGGTTAACTATAAATCAGAAATAATGAGAATAATCCTGGCAGAAAAAAAGAGTGGAGCTCTGCTATTGTTACAATTCTTTTATATTCTTAAGTAATAATTACAATACACCAGAGATACTAAATCTAGACTTGCAATAAAAGAAGCAGAGGAAAAATAAAACCACTAGAAAAATACTGTAATTTTAAGATTTTTTTGGAGACAACTGTTTCCAAAGTAAGGTCAGAAGACCTAAAGTATTTCAAAAAGAGTTCCTGATTCATATCTTCCCTTAACATAAAAACTCAGTCAGGTTTTTAAAACATGTGCATTAAAAAACAAAACTGTCTTCCACAGGTCTCGTCCCACAACTTTCTGCACACTCTTTGTGTCAAACCAATTTAATGGACACCTTTTTTTCCCTAGTAGGGTTGGTCTTTAGCTACCCATCAAAAATAACATTTGTGAGGCTAAACTTTCTGATATTTTAGCTGTTACAGGGCTTAGTCTTAAAGAAAGAAGTACAGAGCAAATGAGCATGTTTGCCTGTGCATTTGTAGGTAAAAAGACAGAAAGGAGCTAAAAAACAAGTTCCAGTATCTGTGACGTTCTATTAAGCACTATTTTGAAGAGTTTCCTGGAAATCTAAAAGCCAAATATGTTTCCTGAAATTTTTATTTAAGTAATAACTTGTATGCTACAGTGTGCTTTGTCTCTCCCCTGCAAAATCAAACAAATTGATGAACTTAATTATTATGTCTCAATTTTTACTTGGCTTTGCATTTCATTTTTAAAGAAAAATTCTCTGTTCTTCTCAAAAGCTATGGAACTTATCTACTTTGGAAACTATCTACTTTGGAAAATACCTACTTTGGAAAATAACTACTTTTGGAACAGGCAGCCCAGAGAAGCTGTGGATGCCCCAACGCTGGAAGTGTTCAAGGCCAGACTGGATGGTGCTTTAAGCAACCCAGTCTACTGGAAGGTGTCACTGCCTATGGCAGAGGGGTTGGAGCTCAATGGTCTTTAATGTACCTTGCAACCAAAACCATTCTATGATTCTACTATTCTCCTTTTCAAATCTCAGTTGTATCACAATCTAGAGAATAAAGATAGAGCAGTAGAGCAGTACACATCTGTAAGACAACGCCTGGATAAAATAACATTAAGAAACACAGTGTAGTTGCAAGTTAGCATTGTGGAACCAATTTTAAAATTATATCATCTAATTTGTGCATCATTTTTTTCACTCATCTATCCAAAACCAAGCTTACAAGTTCAAACTTTTATGCATATATGAAAAATTTTTGCAGAGATAGGTAAAATTTGAATAGCTGCTTCTATTCTTCTATTTGTAACTAAACACTAATTCACTTACTCCTGTTAGGGAACAAGTGCTTGCCTTTTGTAATGGAAATGCACTATTGTTTCCTAGTTCTGCTCCTGATTTCTGCGACCCTGGAAAGCTACAGAAATACAAACGGCTAGGCCTGTGGCACTTGGAGGAGTGTTCATTTAGCAGTAAGGCAGAAATCTTTAATGCCTAAAGACACAAGAATGCCTAGGCAGTCAGACAGGACCCCACTTTTTCACTCTCTAATACTCTCTAATGCCTGAAGAGCACTACTGCACTTGTAAAGTACAGCTATCTTTCTGGGTTTCTGTGCTACATTTGTAGAAGACATATCTCGGTATTTGGGTTCTGTTACTCTTTATCTGTTCTTCAGGGTAACAGTGGTCTTCTTTTCAATGGAAATAGCAAGTTCAAGTGCCTAAGGATGAAACTTGGTGGAAAATCTATAAATACTAGCATGGCAAAACCCACAAGTTCCAGTACAGAAAGTGTCTTACCCAAGACACATGTCTATATAATATGCAACTCCTTTTTATTCTCCACCAATGGGCTGACAGGGACTTCTTTATTCAGCCTGGAGAAAGCTCTGGGCAGACCTGATTGTGGCCTTTCGGTACTTAAAGGGACTTATATGAAAAATGGGGAGAGAGTTTTTAGTAGGGCCTGTAGCAATAGGACACGGGGTGATGGTTTTAAACTAAAGAAAGATTCAGACAAGATATATGGAAGAATTTTTTTTACAATGAGGGTGCTGAAACCAAGGAACAGGTTGCCCAAAGAGGAGGGAAATGCCACCTCGCAGGAAACATTCAAGGTCATGTTGGATGGGGCTTTGAGCAACCTGATCCAGTGGAAAATGTCCCTGCTCATTGCAGGAGTGTTGGACCTTTAAAGGTGTCTTCCAACCCAAACCACTCTATGGTTCTATGATTCTTTCTGCTTACCAAATGAGGTTGAATCTGGCAATTTGGATCACCTGTTCCACAAGTACCATAGAAAGTGCATCACGACATAGATCAAATTCAGTTGGAGCTGCAGTGCCAAAATCCAAAACAATGACAATGCACCGTTCTTGAATTACTCCAAATATCTGCCGGCTCTCACTGGTTAACCATTCCATTCGCTGTTTATAGAGCTCAATAGCTCCCATTAGACAATCCACAAAATGAAGAATCAGTTCTTTTTTGGCTGTCAGCTTTATTTAAATAAGGGAGAGAAGAAAATTGAACATCAAAACAAGTAACACAAATGCAGCCTCAAGCTCAGCACAGCTGCAATAGCTGGTTTGCAAGTGTCAGATATGTCAGCCAAGGTAGCAGTGAAAACAACCCATTTTCCTTCCACTATTTCAAGAGCAAATACTTGACAAATGCATCTAAGCTATAAAGAAAAGGCACTGCATTTTGTCCTAATTGCTTTTCATAATCTTTTTATATGAGCATGGGACAGTGCCAGTGGGTTGTCTGACTTGTCTGTCTCAAAACTGGAGCAATTAGAATGTGCTGAACACAGGCTAGGATGTAGAAAGGGCTGCAGAGCAGATGGGTGAACAAACAAGGCACAGAAACTTTGTACTTTCTTAGACTAGAATTTTGATTGGCTCTTAAAATTTTTTTTTTCAGCAGTACAAGGGAACATACAGTTTGGTTTTGGGGCACTTCAGTCTCCACCTTTCTTTAACATTTGAAAGGAAAACGCATAATGTTTCTTGTTTGTACTATTATTTCACTGACAATAGCCAGCATTACAGATTAACTATTTGTGGGTAGGTGCTTAGACAAATTTAGTTCAGATAACTGAAACCAACAACTAAAACTTCCCATACCATTTCAGTAAAATAAGAAAAATCTAGATTCAGTATTAAAATTAAAATGAACAGATCCTCCCTATGAATACATGTATACACATTCTTCATGACCTGTGAGTTTAAAAACGCACCAGACAATCTAGTAAAGATATTCCCACAAAATCTCTGACCCATGTGAGGCTATTAACTGGTTGCCTTCTACCTCTAACTACCTTTTTAGGACTAAGTATAAAACCTTGGAGACACAAATGGTTTTAGTCAAGAACATTTCTCAGGGAGAAGCTATCTTGTGTCAGTCTGCACACTTCTCCCTCTCATTTGAATTTTTCTGTGTTCTTTAATATCAGCTAGTGCCCTGTAATGTGCCTCCCTGATAGAGTGTCTCAGGCATTCTGCCAAAGGAATGTAGGCCTGGAAAGGAGCACATAGAAATCCAGTTTCCTCCTATGACAGTCAGACTCATACAAGGAAGCTTATTGCACTACACCAACCAAACTCCATCTTAAAATAAAGACGTTTTCTTGCAATACCCTCTCACCTGTAGTTAGCCAGTCTAGATTTCCATTTCTCTTAGGACTGGAAAACTTCTGACTGTCTAGCTGAATTTTATTCATGCAAGTTCATACACATTTATTTTTCGACTAGCATGTCTTTTAGCATAGAAAACTAGCTTTTCTCTATCCCTGTAATTTGGCTTTCTGTAGCATTCAAGGGCAATAACATTGTTATTTTCATCAGTCTTCTTCAGGCTTACATTCCAGCACTAACCAAGCCCTCCTATAAGCTCAGCACTCCATTGCAGTTCATCCTACTAGCTCTTCCCAGTACCTGCTCTGGTTTGAATCGCTTCAACCTGTGGTAACTGTACACAATATCGTACTCAATATTGTAAATGAGATCTGACCAGATCTTGTACAGTGGTAAAAATGTCTTCCCTGCTGTTCACAACATGTCCTAGGATTAAAAGACATTATGTAGATATTTCATATGAAATTAATGGGAAAAAATGAGGGGAAAAGGCTCCCTGAAATGGTTCTTTCCCCCTTTTTAAGCCTTGTGCCTCAGAAATTACTCTAGTCATTAGAAAAAATGACAAGCCATTTGTTTTCATAAAATCCTTTATAAATTAACTCTCTTTTCCCCACTCACACACACATCTCTTCAATCAAAATCCATCCTCTTAACAATGGGGCCACCAGCAGCTGTTGCTAAGACATTCCTTAGAACATGAGCCTGGGCAGAAATCCAGCTAGCTGTCTCTATAGAGCAGGCTGAGCCTTTTGTGACCTGCTGGCACTAAGCAAAGCAGTGCTTTGCACTGGTATTTTGTCTTCTTATTTCAGCATCTCCATTTGTTTCATTGATTACGTTATTATTTTTTAACTCATTCTGAGCATCTTC
Source organism: Sclerurus mexicanus (assembly GCA_013396755.1). NCBI lineage: Eukaryota > Metazoa > Chordata > Aves > Passeriformes > Furnariidae > Sclerurus > Sclerurus mexicanus. The sequence goes on from VWZF01002844.1 coordinate 2,432,725, forward strand.
TTTTTAAGGGTTCCCTCTTTCAAGACAGGGTAAATGTTGCTTAGAAACTGCAATCTTGCCTGGAAAAGATTTACTGCAATGCTGCAGTGAGGTAAGAGCATAAGACTTTGAAATGAAAAAAGATTTTCTACCACTGATGGTTATCACTAACAGCTTGACAAAACAGAAGAAAAAATTACCAAAAGATAAAGCTCTCACAAAGAATTGAAGGATTTTATGCCATAGGGAGGCATTTTGGTCACATCATTATGCCACAGTGATAATAACTTCTATGTGCACAGGAAAGTTACCACAAGTCAGCCACACTTACATTATACACGCTGCCATCTTGTGCTCTCTTGTATTGAGGAAACAGACCATCTGCATACCGAGAAGCCACAGGTTTCCCCAAGGTGGTCACATAATCTACAGTAAAATTTTCAAAAGATCAAGGTGCTAATCTTTCAGACTACTTGAAACAGATATTTTTCAGGCTGATGTGTATATCATTCATGTGTGAGGTACATGCACCAGTATTGAGCTCTTGATGTTACAAAACTTGAGAGAAAAATAATTCTGTTTTTGGTTTACAATTATTTTCTTGCTGTATCTATGATGGGGTGCTGAGGCCCCCAGCAGGCCCTGACTGCCCTCATCAGCCTCAGCTGGGGTTTCTAGGTGCATCACACAGAGTTTCACAGGATACACTGGGCCTGGGCACACAGCCTTTGCTCTAGCCATGTTGTAGGTGTACCTGCCTCAAGTTCTGCTAGTGAACCTCTCTCCTGGGTAGATCCCTCAGCCCTGTATTATAGCCATGTCTGCAGTTCTGTTTAACGGATGCTCTGAGACCTGTGTGATGGCCTTGACTCCAGTCTTACTTCTGGTTCTATCTCCTGTTGCTCCTGGCTGCACTCCCTGGCTGGACCCTAGACACAGCTAATCAGCTCATCCTGCTGCAGGACTGCATCCTGTTCAGCGAGGACACTGCCTGCAGTCCCTTTTGGCTCGTGGCTCATTCTGCCCCCACAGACCACCCCTGCTTTTGCTGCTCCCTGACAGTTTAGTCAGAAGTGGAGAAAAACCCCACATCTAATTATTTATAGGCCTAAAAGCTACATGGGACTTTAATAAATAAGAGGTTTAGGCAATCTCACAACAGGACTTGTAAATATTTGTCTGTCAAACAAAATACAGAATCTAGTACAGATAATGCTGTTCTCTTACACAACTACATGGGTGCAGAAGTGAGTGCATCTAAGGAAAAGGTTGTGCTCTGCTCTTTCAGTAGCTAGAAATCTTCTACAGGATACCACTGATAGGAAAACACTAGGGGTGGGAATATTTAACGTCATAAAGCAGCTATCTGTACAGCATGCTGCCCTGACAAGCCAGTACATTCTGCTCCTAACACTGTGACAACTTTTACCCTGCTTAACAGCTTCTTCTTCATCTGTAGCATACAGAATTTCAGGAACTGCCCTGGTGATCTTTGAATGCCCCATGGACACAAGCCAGCCAAAATCTTAAATTATGCAACACAGAACAATTACAATACATTACAATTTCTACTTCTCAGGCAGCAAGCTGTTCAAAGAAAAGAATATCTTACCATGCTCTGCAAACACCATTATGGCAGTGGTTAATAATTATTAGCAAACTCTTCCCCAGCTGTCAGATAACTGCAAAGGAACATTTTTCTACAGACTGACTTTGCACAAAAAGCAGACTGAATTCCAATGAAATTTAACTGTTTCCTTAAAGCCGGATACACAGAAATACCATACTACTCCCAAGCAGGTGAGCTAACCCTGATAATCAATAGTAGATTGCAGATTCTACTTGCCATGTGAAAATATTGTGTTCTATTTGCAGGAAAAAGACTAACAGCTTCAGCAGCATGAGCTATTTTCCACTACAGCTAAATTGGAGAGTATGTGAACTGGAGCCTAGGTAAAGCAACAGTACAGTTGAGTAAGGAAAGCCCTTCTCCAATCCTAAGTCCTTCTCATATCAAAGGGAGATGGAGTTTTTCAGTTCTCTGAACTGGCAATATCAGCAACTACAAATATAGCTTCCCTCTCTGCCATTATTGTAAGAGAGAATGTAAAAACCTGCAGTGTGTACACTGGGGTAGAAAATCAGTGTAATCCTACAGACTATTCAAAGTTGGGGGGTTTATTACCCTATTATTGATTTGTCTTATACCTTTCCTGTGTTGGAATCCAATCTGTGCCAAAATCTGAGAGAGGGACAACTTGTTTCTTTTGAGACCATAACACTGAAGCCATTTAGAAGAGGAAACAAGGGATTGTACATCTGGGCTCCACTGACTGACTGCCAGTCTCCTTTCCTTCTCTTTTGATTTCTTCTCATGGGCCTCATGGGAATCTTCAGCATCTTGTCTCTGCTTTGAATCACAGGCATCTGTTGTAAAGACAAATGAGGGAAACACAACTATTATACTTTAACCAAACAATTCCAAAACCAAATAAAATTAATTGTTCCCTTTCTTTACCTGTATTCCATGGTCCCCTGGACACTTACAGCTCATCTCTTCTTTTCTTGCAATGAACGATGTTCTTAATCTGGAAAGCTGCTCTCGGCCTTATACATCTACTTGCTATTGTATTTTTTTATTCATCCATATAAATTTAACTTCAATTTATTAAATAAAATGTCTCTTATATGCTGAAATTCAAACCCTGAAATCTAAATCTGATTTGCCAAATGAAAATTCTTCCAGCTCCTACAACATCTCTCCTAAGTCTTGGGAATCAGAGTTCATAACAGCCATTCAAAGATTGTCAGACCATCACTACATACACATTTAGAAGCATGCAATAAACAAGAATTTCCTAGCAATTTTATGTTGAACTCCTACCACAAGCAACAGTGGCACCTGCAGCAGATCCTGACTTTATCGCAAGGCTGGTGAAACTCCCTCTCCTCAAGTGTAAATGATGGTTCTGGCAGTATCTGCTCTGGGCTGTGATGTATCACGTGCATGCACAGAAAATCATGGACATGAAGGTCCAGGTTCATTTTAAGTTCTACAAGACATGCAACACATCTCAGCACCGATGTATAACTGTCTAGGCTAGTTCCACTTGCATCTGGCAGCACTGACAGCCGAGAACATAGAGTGGCTGAGGCAGAAATGGAAGCAATGACAACAGTAATGTCTTTGTTCCTCAGCACAGAGGTTCTAGGAGGATTTTGGTATTTCCTGTTCATTCCCAAAATACTCGGCATGAGTTAAGCTGGCTCTAGTTCATCAAATGCCCTTGCTGTATCTAAGTTTACTTTCTGTGGACTCTGGTATTTTCTGTTCATTTTGCCCAGCATCAACATCATCTGGTGCATCCTAGTCCTTCATTGCCCATATACTGTAAGCTGCTTGTACATGTACTGCATGCATCGCACTGGTCCAAAATACAAAGAAGGGTACTCTTATCTTTAATGACTACAAAATAACCTTCAGTCTAGTATGGAATATGATCAGAACTCTCTGCTAAGATCAAGTATTATAACAACCTGGTTACAAAGGCTCATTAGATAGCTCCTCAGTTACCACTACATAAAGAAAATGAGACTCTATCTTCAGAAATCATCTTTCAGTGACAGAGGGCTTCTATACAGTGTATACACAGTGGCACCAGCTCTTTCACAGTCATCAGTCCTACAAGCAGGGTGCTGGGCTGGCATGTCTGTAGAGGCTGACATCTCACCAGCCCTCCTTTGCTCCATGCAGAAGCAGCAGCAACAGATGTTACCTCTAGAGAGAAGCAGGTGGAGGTTTGCAGCTCCTCAAGCTTTTTGTATCATCAGGCTTTTTTTATAGTCACTTGAACAATCATTTCCAGTTTCCCTCTTCGAAAATGCATAAAGGCCAGCACAGCAACCCACACACAGCCCAAGTGAGAGTGGCACAGCTTCAGAATTGCTTGTACACAGCTAGCAGCATACACGCCACAATGCTTCAAAGGAAACTGGAAGTTATCTGGGAAAACATGATATCTATGCAAAAATAATGGTGAAATACTCACAGTCACTCAAAGCAAGTCTCTCAGACAGCCCAGTAGTCATGACAGATCTCTTGATTGGCAGCTCCTCTTTGCTTTCTTCTTAAACCCTGAGGAATTATTATGTTATAAGAAATTTTAAATATTTCCATGCACAGGTCAATGCGAACTGGAGATGAGCTTCACAGGCCTAGCCAATAACAGACTGCAGAAGGATGAGATCAAGATTTTCCAAATGAGAACATGACTTTTCTCAAGAAAAATAGTAGTATAAAGAATAGCTACTCCCCATGTCAGGAAAGGCTGAAGTCAGACTTCACAGTGGGCCCCAAACTCAAAAAAGAGAAAGTAGGAAATTGGTAATATCATTTACCTTCCTTCACTCTAAATTATCATAAAAAAGAGACAATATACTAGAAAAAATGAGAGTGGTATTCTGGCCTGCTGTCAGCCAGTTGTATTATATTCTAGTATTGCTTTGCAGAATACCTTACCTTTGCTATAATCCAATTTATGACTAAACCTGTATCTGAGACACAATTTTGTGAACAGATTCATAACTTTGCCTGTAAGACTACAAGATGATTCATAAAGAAAAAGAATTATGTGTATATACATGTACATGAATGTGGTATAAGACACAGCACATGAACAGAAACCAAAACGCCAGACAAAGCAAGGTAACATATATTGGCTGAGTGTATGGCTTTGAGACATCATGCTTTGCCATTTACTTGGCTCTTCTTTTAATAAATATGATGAATGAATGAGGGATATTTATGAATCACTAGCAGGCACAGCTGTTAGCTATTGTCATAAAGCAGTTATTCCCACAGGAAAAGTAAAAACGGGATAAAATATTAACCCAAGGACTTAACCTCCTCCCTCTTTCTTCTTCACAGAATGGAACGACCTATTTATTCCTCTCATATGGGTTTAAATACCCATATGGAAACATATAAACCATTCCAGTCTTTGTCCTGCTCCTGCAGAAAGATATGAACAGTGTAAAAGGCAGGGAGGAGTTTAAAAAAACAGGGCTCTGTTCTGCACCCCGACTCTCCAGGCGTTGCACAGAAGGTGCTCCCCAGCAGCACAACCCCTGACTAGCCAGGGCTTGGAATCAGCGCAGTAAAAAGGAGGCATTGCCACAGGGGAGCCATGGCAGAAAACAGCCACAGCAAACAGCCAGAGCAAGCCAGCGTGCCTGTGACATTTCTCTTTCAGAATGCAGAAATAGTGCCACGGCACTCTCCTGGTAGTAGGTGAGACACATTTCAGGCAGGAGCCTGTATCAGAAAACAAATCCCAGGTGCCATTGCATTTTCCAGATGCCCAGGGTTGCAGCCTCCAGCACCACCCCCAGCTCCCTGACCCGCACCTGGATGTGATGGTGCGGTATGAAAAGGAGCACTTGAAAAGAGACGAAGCAACTTCCAATGGAAACTGCAAGTTTTACAAGTCTTGGAAACTGCGAGTTCAAAACCAATGACAGCTTCAGCCCAAGATCTGAATCCGAACAGGTTATTTTCCAGTGGTGAACCAGAGTTCATCTGGCCACCTCTACCCTCTCTGCTTTGGCCAGCACAAACAAACCCCTAAGGCCTTCACCCGGGATTGCCTTGGGAAAGCCCACATGCCTCGCTGCCCAAGGAGCCACCTTACACCACCCGAAACGCCAAACCCCTGGAGAAAGGAGTGTGTAGGGTTGAGGTGGGCAGAATCCAAATGACAGAATGGGTCGGGTTGGAAGGGACCGCAGTGGGTCTGCTGGTCCAACCTCCCTGCTCCACCACGGTCAACCCGGAGCACTTGGCCCAGGACTGTGTGCAGATGGCTCTGGAATACCCCCAGCGGGTGAGACTCCACAGCCCCTCTGGGCAGTCTGCTCCTGTGCACCATCACTCACACAGCAAAGTTCTTCCCTCCTCACGTTCAGGAGGAACTTTCTGTGCATCAGTTTCTGCCTGTTGTCACGTGTCCCACTGCTCAGCACCACCGAGCAGGGCCTGGATCTATGTTATGGGCACCCCCTTTAGACACTGATACACGTCGATGGGGTTCCCCCCAACACGGGTAGGAGGTGGCACAGCACCACCACAGCGGGTGCGGGGCAGGGGCCAGGGTGAGGCCCTCACAGCGGCCACCCGAGGTCCCGGCCGCGTCCCCGGATACGCGGCATGGAAACGGGG
>VWZF01002844.1:2439123-2473212 GCA_013396755.1 Sclerurus mexicanus
CCCCTCCTCTCCCCTACCCCTGGCCCTACCCCTGTCCCTGCCGCATCCCCTGCCCCTGCCTCTGCACCTCCTCTACCCAGCTCCTGCCCTTGCCCCTCTGCCCCTCCTCTGCCTCTCCCCCTCCCATTGTCCCTGCCCCTGCTCCTGCCGCTGCCGCGGGGAGATGCCTGCGGAGGAAATTAATCGTCAGCATTCGCCGGGACAACGCCGTGCATTCATTCCTTTGGGAGCCAGAAACACACGGGCCGGCTCAGTCTCGGGAATCTATATGCAGCAGATTCGAGCCTTCTGGTCTCGTTAATTCTTAATTTGGGCTAAGCCGTTGGCGGTGTTTATGCCAAGAGCAGCCACATGTGTCCCTTGTTTAAGTCAGAGGCACAATACACACTGACTGGGGAGTCGCTTGAATCACAGAACCACAGCACGGGTCGGGTTGGAAGGGACCGCAGGGGGTCATCTGGTCCACTCTCCCTGCTCAAGCAGGGTTGTCCTAGAGCACATGGCACAGGATTGCATCCAGAGAGCTCTGGAATATTCCCAGTGAGAGAAACTCCGCTCTGGGCAATCTGTTCAGTGCTCAGTCACCCACACAGTAAAGAAGTTCTTCCTCACATTCGGGTGGAACTTCCTGTGCATCAGTTTCTGCCCATTGCCTCATGTCCTATTGCTTGGCAGCACCGAGAAGAGCCTGGCTCCCTCCTCTTGACATTAATGAGGTCTCCTCTCACTCATCTCTTCTAGAGGCTTAACAGGCCCAAATCCTCATACTTCTCCTGGAGAAGCCAAACTGAAGATTATTCTAATGTAGTAAAATATACAAAAATATGTGTACCATAAACCTGAACAAAGTATTAGAAAGCTCCTATTGATGTCAGACAGCCAGAACCCCAGGTCTGTATTTGCAGTATTTGGTCTGTAGTTTGTGAGTGCAGTTTCCCGCTGAGAGACAGCACTGAGCTCTGCACTTTTCCTGTTTTGATCTGGTTTACTATGCAATCACAGAGTAATAAAGATCAGTAACTTTATAGGATCAACGGATCAGCCTTATCTTCATATTGATGTCCAGATGGAAACACACACCCACAGGCCGTCCTGCAACACACCAAAGCATTGGCTTCAGCTCTCTGGGACTGGTAAACAATGATAGGCAAGAAAAGTTCCTTAAAAGGCATGCAGTTGGGGTGGGAACATGACTTTCTAGAGCTCCAGCTTCTCATACAGTTGGAACCAAGGGTTTAAAGACTAGCCTAGGCATGGCAAGTCATTTGGGATTGCACAACTCTTCCCCTGAGGTATAGAAAAGGCATTTCTCAGGCACAAAACAGTTTCCCATCATACCATTAAAAATAGTAAGATGTTCTCAGGATCCTTTCAGACACCATGACTGCCATAGCATAAGCTTCTGTAGAGACCCATATTTCTTGGGGGAGGCTTAGAAAATTTCTCTTGAAAGTGCAAGTGCAATGGATTTGTAAGGAGATGCCCAAAAATCAAACTAGTCAGTCTCTTGATTTTTATGCTGCTTCCAGCAACCGAAATTTTTTTATCCAACACCCAAAATTCCTCACTCATGTCATGTAATTTTTTCTGCACTATACAGAAAAACAACATCTATTCTCATTCCTAAATGCCTGTAAATGTAGTAATTACAAGTTTAAATAAAAAAAAAAAGTGATTATATGTCCTGAAACTTTCTATGTATAGGGTGTGCCAGAAGCTTTCACTCAAGGCTTGGCTACGCTAAACAAAATGTGTTGCAAGAAAACATTCCTTACAATGCTTTGAACTGCAGGGTTTATAGAACTGCCTGACAAGCCCAGGGGCAAAGGCTGACAAATGCAAAACTACTTCTGGCTCCCACAGGCTTTGTGATCAACTGGCTGTTGTGTCTTAGGTAAAGTTCTTGGGAAAACAAAATGCTCTCTGCACATCACATAAACATTCCTTGTTCAGGTGGAAGCACTGCCGTGGCCATTGCCCACTCTGCAACTTGTGTGGAAAATGGGGAATGTATTCTCCAGATGCTGCCTGCTGAATGAGACAAAGCTGAATAATAGAGGAGGCGGGGATCCAAGTAACCTGGAAATGGGAATTCACTCCTTGTGCAGGGATGATGAAATGAAATCTGGAGCCATTCTGTCATCTGACCTTTAGGCTGAATGACAAAGTAATATTGATGGGTGGAAAGCATGTTATTATATCATTCATTGGAGAATGCATTGCAACATGGGTCTGAGATTGCATTAGCAAGCATGACTTTGTCCTGACTCCAGTATTTCACCTACTGGTAAATATATTTGATCACTTTTTCTTATGGCTACAAATCAGCATTGTCAGCATTTCCTCTATGTATTTCCCTATAGCAGTGCTTAGAACATGAAAATGTTGGCTTGTGTTCTATGATGATTCCTTTTCAACAAAAATAAAAACACAATCCACTCTTTTTCTTTCTTCCATTTAGGAAATAAAACCCTCTTTAGCATAATCTCTTTTTCTTTTAGATAATTAAAACCACATTTAACATAAATTTGCAAAAATTCTTTATCCATGCAAAGCATTGTACATGGTGCATCTAATCTAACTGCTAAAGTATTAAGAAAGAGGCAGTCTCTCATAGTGATACACTGGATCAGTAGGTAGGGATACTTATGGCACCTATGCTTATGGCTGTGATAGTACAAAGAATGAAGCTTCACCAGGAAGTTTAATGCTGTCACACATCCTTCCCCTGAGTGTCATGCTTCCTGTTGACTCCCTTTCAAAGAGAGACAGGAATCAGTAAGGGGTACGGAAAAGCAAGTTGGACTGAACCTGAGTTAATGCTGTCTTTAGACACATCATTTACAGTGATTGTCTGAAAAAAAGAAAAATGCATACACCTAAAACCAGTTAATCAGCACAGAATATTCAAAGCATAAAAAAAAAATCAAGAAGTGAAATATTTGAAAAACTCCTTCCAGGTGTATGTTGTTCTCACCCTTCAAGGGCCTCCTAAAATTTATAAAAAAAAATCCTTATAGTATGTATAGAAGAGCTGCCCCTGGTATCAGCAGCGATATAGTGGCATGAGTGTGGGATTTCACCTGTTCTCATCTAGAAGTCAGGCATTCAAGGCAGAACAGAGCACTGGGCAGAAGAGATGGACTGAGAGCAAGTTCAATTGCATCTACATGGCATTGCACTGTACATTTACCCAAAGAGAAGTATTTTAAGTTTCTACACATCCCTTAAATTGCTCCTTCAGTTTTTAAGGTAAGTCCTTAAGTTCTGCATGTCAGAGTGGTGCAGCCTACAGCTTGAGACTGACTTACAGCCCATGGGCCTCTTAGTCCATCTGTTGTGAACTTAGAAGTAATCACACTTTTGGGTGAGTGAGGGAGGTGGCATGAAATGAAAAAACAGCCACTGTGTAGTGCGGATGGAGGGAGGCATGGGAAAGGGCAAATGGGGATAAACCAAAACTTTAGGGGGAAAAGCTAGAGACAGGAGGGGAGCTAAGAAGCATGTGAGCGATGTGCAGTGGCAGGGAGAAGCAAGAATTCAAGCTGTAGGAGCAGCATCCATATTAAAGACATGGATACACTTAACAGGAAAATGGGGAGGGGCTGGGCTGGCATGGTGGAAGTGATGTGTATAGAGGCTTTTTACCCCTTGCCCTACAATCTCCATAACAAATACGATGCACTGGATAAATTCTGAGTTCCGTACTGTAGGAGCACTGAACTGGAGGAGGAAGGCATGGGGGTGGGAGGCTGATGTCACTGTGCGTAGGTCTCACCAAACTGTAGTACCTGTAGGACTAAAATGCTAGCCATAGAGTGATAAGAAAAAGCTGGATATCTCCTCTGGATGTTTAGTGCCCATGTTTAAAAATGTAGTTTCAGGCCTTGGGGAAAGAAAGTCGTGTTTCCAGCAGAAGCCAGCAACTGGTTGTCTTCAAAAGCCCATCCGTGTTTTTGAGTTGTACGTGTCTTCTACTTAGTCATCCACTGCTGTTTCCCGAATCTGCCATGTTCAGTCTTGTGAGAAGGGTAGTTGCTGAATATGCACATACCATTCTGTAGCTTTTATTTTTGTTTCTTCTCTTTAGTTTTCTTTAGATTTATACTTAACTAGAAGTGTTTCCAAACTGACAGAAGCAAAGATAAACTTCTCTGTCCCTTCAAATTTCTGTCTTCCAGTCCCCACATGTGGCATCAGGTATTAACAGAGGTGAGCTTGTCACTAAAGAAGCAATGCTACTTGGAACAGGCATAACAGATCAATCAGAATTTAAAATAAAAAATAATAATAAAAAGAAAATAGAGCATGTCTCCATTACCTTTGTTTTTAAGACAGGCACTGCACATCAAGGTTTGCCACTCCCTGGTACCCACATGGTGTTTGTATCTTCTGGAATGGAGGATGAAAGATACAAACACTGCCGATTCCTCACTGCCCTGGGGTAATATTGCCTTACCTAGATCACATGAATTTCTTTCCAGGTAGCCTGCGTGCACAAGCATGAAAGCATGCTAGCAGGCACCATGCCCATACTGGAGAGACTATACTGAAAGGACGAGTATGAAGCATGAGCTGCATGGAAGTGCTTCCTGTCTTACTCAGCAAATAAAGAAGAGATCTCACAGCCCTTGTTCTTCCCCAAGTCCATTGTCAGTGATGTGCTTCTTCCCCTTTTTGGGAATAACTCTTGTTTACAGCTTGTCCTTGAACTGAGGGGTTCTTTTTATACGAGTGGAAAGAAGAGAACTGGTTTCTTATTCTAGTGAGGAGATCATCTCATTATTTCCCATGACATTTTCCTATTTCTGTCTTCCCATCACAGGATGATTCCAGTTAAAATGTGTAGAAATTCTCCCCTGCTTCCCCTAACATCTGCCTGCTTTGGTCTGTGAGCCCCCAGGACAGGGCATTGTGAAAGTCTAGCAGTTTATTGAGAAATGAGGAATGCCAGTACAGGTAGAGACTAGGAAGCAGAGGGAAGCATATAGAGCAAAAGTGAGAAAGTAAGGTGAATGGTTTTTTTCCCCAATGCTAGTACAAGAGGCAAATGAAGGAGACTAAGCCAGCCATTAATAATTCTAGTTTAGAAAACAGAACAAAGTTCTTAAATGTGAAAACAGTGAGGACCTGAAACAGACTTAAAGCTGGAGTATTGGTGGGACACAAACAGCTTAAAAGACAGAGGTTGATATACAAGGGACCAAAGTGACCAAAAAGGTCCAGCCCATCCATCTATTCTTAGAAGCAGGGGTGCTAAGTGTAAGATAGAAAATGAAAGAGGATAATGAGGCATAAATGGTGAGACAGAAGGAGTGAGAGAATGAATGAATGAGTAGATTAATTTGCACTGGAGGGGAAATTTTCAATGGAGTATTTGAAATAAGAGCATGTAAAACCCTTACTAAAACATGCTTTCAGTTCGAATACTCATTTTGCACCATCCTAAAAAAACTGAATGTGGAGAGACATTTGGGGCACAGCTGATATACCCATAGTGACAGAAGTTTATGCTGCAGATGCTTCAATTGTTTGAGAACCAGAAGAGTTCAAAAACCAAACAAATATTTTGCCAGCACATTTAAAAGCCAGTAAATAGCTTAGCAAGCTGAATACACTAGGATAAACCAAAGCTAAAAGTTAATTCTTCTGAGGCAAGAAAGAGAATGAACAATTTCCTTCAGTAAGGGAAGGTCTGGCTTATCGTAAGGACTAGGGAGCAACAGTGATAAAGTCATGCAGTGGTTTGTGCAAACCAACAGATTGAGGTTCAGTAATAAACAACTATTGTGCAAATTAAGTGCCTGTCTTCAAATACACCAAAATCATTCTGGCAGCATCAGGTGTGAAAGGGGAGAAAGAGGTCATATGTGACAAAGTTATCAAGATACTCAGAGTCCCTGAGATTCCAGCCAGTTTGGAGGCAGTTTTTGATAGTATCTAAAGGCTGAATCCAACTCAGAGGACATGGATTTATAATGATAGAGCCTTTATGAAAGTCAGATTGCTTTATTTATAAATATCTAGAGCCACACTGCACCTGCAGTACTCTAGCTGCGCTGTGACCCTGCCATTCATACTCAAATCATCAATGCATGCACAAGGAATTCTGCCATTTTATTTTATTTTCTTAAGCATGTGCCAGGGTGTTATACACATTTTTGTCATGTTGTCTGCCTTCTTTAGAGAAATAATGCGTTCACTAGAAATCCTTGTTACAGTAACTAAGCCTGTGAGATCAGGGAACATTGGGAATGCCAGAAATAAGATCAGTAATTGTTAAAACCAATTTTTTTATAAGTTGCCCATCTTGTATAGCAGATATCAGAGGATCTTCACTGCAACAGCAAATGAAAGTGAGTATGTTAAGACTTCTAATCAGGTCTAGACAAGAAATACTGTAATATTACTGTATTACTGCCAGAGCTATAGATAGCAAGGGTGGGGTAAGAGAGGCATCAACTGAGGAAAATAACTGCAAGTCCCTGAAGCGATGGCTGCTGCAGGTGGAGGCAGTGTGAGGGTGAGCAGCAAGCACCTACAGATGAAAGCAAGCACAGCAGGAGACAGGGGGCAGGAATCCAGAGGAGCGGGGATTTCCCCAGAACATCCCACTACCATTCTACAAGGTGTATGGTATTATGTGACAATAAATTCAACATTCTAGTGTACAAATGAAGACCCTACATCAGTGTGCTGCTCCAGTATAGACCAGGTTGGATATTTTACTGTGGACAACTGCGAAACCAGCTTTTTCCATTTTAGGTAAAGTTGAGCTGGAGTCATCTGTTCTTCAGCCATTAGATATACAGTAAAGGACAGTGCGTTGGCTTGAAAAATTATTTAAGCTAAGTAGTATTACTTGCTTTCATGTAAAGGATAGTATCATGGTGTTATCAAAAGGGATAACTGGAGGTAAGAATTGCAGGTAGCATGCTGCCAATCACTTAGGCCCACAAAAATGGATTTGCCTCATATGACTTCAGTCATCTATGAAACAGGTGATTAATCACCTGCCCTCCTTGGCCAGTCAGTGAAGAGCAGCCACCTCCCCACGCCCACATATGCCCGGCTGCCCAGGCTGAGTGTGCCAGCTTGCACCTCTGCGAAGCAGGAAATGTTCGCAGTCTCTCCAATGTTAGAAATGATGTGAATGATGGGCAGGTGTGGTCCTGCCAGTGGGCTCCAACCTGTGTGAAGGGCCAAGACAGACACACCTTCATGTGTGTCAGAGAGAGAGAAGCCTGCTCTGAGCGGCAGCGATCTGTGCCCCGGCAGCAGAGAGAGAGCTCAGTGTTCTCTGTACTTCCACTGTCCATGTCCAGCAAGGAAGATGGGACCCAGCATGCGGGTGAAAGCCTTGCAGCTCCGCCAAGCCCGAGCTGCTGAGGGTTATGTGCCAAAAGGAAAGGTCTCAAAGCTGCCTCCTAAATCTGAAACCGAGATTGCAAGGCTTGCCTTTAAGAGGGGTTAAAAAAGATTTGTTTCCATTTTGTAAACACGGCATCAGCCCAACAACAATCACTGGGAGATTTATAAATATTGATCCTGAAAGCAGCATTTGTACCCAGTCACTGTGTTTATACCAAGACCTGTGTTTTGAACAATAAGTGAATTACTCTACCTTCATTCATGCTAAGAGTTATTTTGCCAAAAGAAATATATCACAGATGACAGTTCTTTAGCCAGCAAGATGTACACTGGGCAGCTATTTAGTTTCTAAAAAGTACTTACTGTATAATTTTCAAAATCTGGAATATTTAAGGATTAGCTTTCTCTTCATCAGCAGAAAGTCTTTTCACATTGTATGAGTTACATTAGATTCAATAGGAGACAAACCTATTGATGCTATATTTTAAAACATTTTCTTGTATTTTAACAATATAAAATAGATTTGGTATTGATAAAATCCTGCACAACATTTTGATAATACAGGAAAAGAAATACCTTAAACAATTAAACCCCGTATTTCACCTTTTAGTTTTTATAAATTTTCTGACTATATTTGTGATGGACATGTTGCTTAGAGTACTTTTAGGCAGGACTTTGTGTTTGAAGAACTTCAGCTCTCTCCTCACTTTAAAGGATTTTAAAATATTTTACTACCACTGAGCTCATTCAGAAGAGATCAGTAACCTCAGTGCATTGTAATTCCAGTCTAAGCACAATTAAGATAATAATTCTCAAGCCTGAATAACTCTTTACAGCATACTTCCATAAATATTCTACAGAGTTACGAAATCATGAAGAGATAACAATTTTCATGAAGTACTTGCTGACATCTTAATCCCAAGCTGTCACTTTGGGCAGGACATGCCTCGCCAAGACAGCACAACTGAGACACTGCCCATGTGATTTATAACTTGGCCCTGGTTCCTCCTGCTGGATTGTCATAGGATGTCCATGCAAAGGACAGTAGCATGTATCATTCTGTAGTAACCTATATTTCATGACATCTGCACCTATGGTCCTCCAGTTGACAATTTTGACTGCATGTAGGTGCTAGAACGAGGAAAGATTCTGGAGGGAATGTTTTATTATCATCATGGAAGTGCATTTTGCAAGGGCTTTGAAAGGCGATTATAGCATTAAGACAAAAAAAAAAAAAAGACAGACTTTTTATTTCATGATCGAAGAACCTGCAGACTAGGCTTTTTGTTTTAATAAGTGCCTTTTGTCTCTTTCCAGCCTGGCTGCCAGCTTCAGCTCAGAGAACAGGAGCCTGGATGTCTGTTCACAGCTGTCTCGCTGCACGGCTGGCAGGAGGGGCTGACACTGAGCTGAAACCAATTTGCAACCCGCTTTTGGGAAGCAGATGCATGGATGTAATTATGCTAATCAGTGGACTTTGGCCCCTCCCACTTTTTTATCACTTCCAGATGCAGTACTTTTATTGTAATTGAAATAGTATTATGTCACATTAATTTTCCGTGATACCCCCCACAGCTGTTGTGTGTCTTTGTAACTCAGGGCCCATTTTACAGGTGACTCACACAGTAGTCAAAGTTATTAATTTGTTACGAGACTGCCTGCAATTCCAGTTTTTAGTGTTCCTACATTGCTCACAGACTTAAAATCTGGAGCCACTCATATTGCTTATTAGTTGAGCAAAATAATTAGGAGCGTTGGGGTAGCTATTTTTTTTAGGGCCCCGGGGCCGTGGCATTGCATGCTGGAGGTTCAGGGGAGCCTCCTGTCCCAACTGGGTGGCTCAGAGCTCCCAAGCCAGCCTTTGTCTGGGAGAGGAAGTACCTTTCTTCATGAGCAGTCCCACAGGCTGCGGTGGAGCAACTCAGAGGTACACCTCCATGCCACTGTGAGTCAGGACACCAGAACGTGCCCCTTAGGTGCTAATTAAAGTCCACTTCACACACAGGAATATACTTCCAATTAACATAGTAGCCCTGGAATGCACTGTGGGATGTGGAGAAGAGCAGAAGCTGTTGCACAAAAAAAAGTAATTGGAGCATTTAAATGACAAGGCCCTTGTGATTCGTCTGTGTGGTCCTATGAATTATCCCACAATAACCCACTCCAGGTTCCAAAACAGATGCTCACATGAAGGTTTTTCCAAGACTTCCAAGAGCTGGGCTTCTCAACAGTCCAAACATCTGAGGAAATTAGGCTTTTTCAGTGTCCTTCTTTTGAGCTTCCCACATCACTGCATGGGAAAGAGCCAAAATTATTGTCTTTTCAAAGAACTCGAAAAATTTGTAAAGGACAAAGAAATATGTAATTCAGAATGCTGTCCTGGGGAAAAAAAATCAAAAAATCTCATTCCATGGGTAACCTCAAAGTTTATTTTTTTGTTTTGAAATGACTTCTTATTTTGGAATTTCACTTGGAATAGAGATTCAAAGAGTCTGCCAATTCAAGTCTCAGTTGTGATTCAGCTGTTACTCATCCATAAAAATGAATAACTTTATGTCCTGTCTCTTAATTCTTAGAAGTTTATAATCAATTTATCATTAGCCTTCTTCATTCTTTCTCAAATACTACCCAAAGCACTATTCAGGAGCGAAATAAGGAGACCATCTATTTGAAAGACTCTGCTGAAGCCCAGGATGTTTATTATTCTACAGAGAGCTATTTTGTATTTTGTTTTTTATTCTACTTTGCTCAAGAAAATACTGTAGCAAGCCTTTCCACTATTTTGCACCTAAAAGCTGTGAATCCTGCCTGTACCAAAGATCTACTTCAATAAGAAAACCTCTGCCATCAAGTGACACCCAGTGAGCCTACGATATTTGCAAGCAATAATCACATCAGACTCTATTTCCTGAAGCTACCTTCATTGCCTTCAGATGCACTTAATTTCTGTCTGTCTTGAAATGGTCTTGCAATGAATATTTGTATAAAGCTGTGATTGCACACTGTGTCCACACTTTGTGGTCTGTGCCAGAAAAATAAAGGGTCTCAATAGCAAAGAAGGTTTTGAGTTTAGCCATAAAAGTGAGCACAAATGCACTCTGAGGTATAGGTAACTAGCAAAAGGGTGTTGGTCCTTACAGTTCATATGCTTTTTGTGAAATCATTTACTTTGACAAGTATTTAAACAAGCACATGGTGACAGGTACATAACAAGTATTGAGTATCTTTGTGTTTCTAGTGTTGTCATCGTGTCACAATAGTAAGCATAGAAAATGCTGTTGCCTCCAACAGCAAACAAGGAGCTCTTTAGCAAGCTCATACAGAAAGTCCTGCTCTTCCTCTTTTGACTTCTTGGTAAAGAGTCCTCTCAGAGACTCCATTAGTCTTCCCCTTTCAAGTTTTCCCAGAGCACTCTCAAAGAAACAGAACAAATCTCACTACTGTAAAACCTTTGGACACAAACTATAAACAAGCAGCACCAAAATCTTGCCAGAAGGTATCTGGTTTTGAAAAATATTATCAGCATCCTGGAAACCAGAAGCCAGGAGGAGCCAGTCTTTAGCCCTGGTTAAACACATTGAACTGAGAGAACTGATGGGCTGAATGAAAACAGTCTGTGAGCCCACAGCAAGCCAGAAACTTGTTTCGCCCCCTCTGCAACCCACATATTAGGATGGATCTGCACATGTAGCAAAAAAACCCTGAATTATTTTGCAGTGCTCCAACAGAGTCTTCTCTTTCAGTTATTTGCTTTACCTTGTCCTGTGATTTCTATCACTCTGAAGAAATTCATACTTGAAACACACAACTGTATCATCAGGATTTGGGGGGGAAGAGATTGATAAAATTAATAAGAGATAAAAGAAAGCTTTAGAAGATGTTCACATCTGAGAACGAAGAATCCAACTATTACAAAATCACAATGTATATCACCTTTTCCTGAAAACCTGCCCAGTTGATCACTGCTGAAAAACATATGAAAATGTGAGCAGGAGCGACTGTCAGGATCCCTGTGACACGGAATAACAGTGATAAAATATGTAAGAGTGTGCTTTGAGATAAGGCATTGTGTTTGGAAGATGATTCCTGGTTTAATTTTGAGAGGGGAAGCCGGGCCTACAGCCCATTTCATTATATTGTACTGAGCAGTTGTATTCTTTTTATTCTTTACAGTGTCCTCTACCACACCAGTTTCACGAATGGAAGGCTGCAGGAACTGCATTCATTTTTAAGACTGGCTGCTGAGGGACAGTGATAATGAGGGCTGATAGAAAATGTAGCAATTTAATAGATTTTATATAAAAATACAGCATGGCACTTTAGAGCTCCGGCTCTCAGCAATTAGTGAAAGTGTGAGGTGATTATAACTCTGTTAGAGCACAGATCTTCCTCCCTCAGTAGTCCCAGGTTACCATTCAGCACCTGCACATACCTGCAGTACTCACTCTGCCAATTACCATCCTCTGCTAGGAAATCCCTTTCATTTGCATTGAATTAGGCCATTGCCCAGTTGCTTTTCCCACAAGCACAGGAAAATGCATAGATGCATAGAAAAGAGAGGAAGGACACTTCCCATTTCCCAAAGAAGCAGGGGCAGGCAAGCAAAACCTCTGAGAAATGACACTAAGTGTAAAATAACCCTGCCCTTTCACTTCTGTTTTCTCATTCCCATTGATCTGCGCTGCTGCTTGAAACATAAACCTGCTCAATATAACCACAGAATCAAAGACAACAAAATATACACATCTGCATATTAACAGTGATAGGCTGAGCCAATTAAGCTGTAATTAAAGCACAGCCTAGCCTCACAGAAGTGGCTTCCTCAGAAGAATAACTATGGTGCAGGCTGTTTACATACTCTGCCATCAGCTTGCACAAGGAATGCCTGCTTTCTGTTGAAGTCCTAGGTATTGGGGTGGTGTCAGAAACAGGAGCATAGGGCTCCCAAGTAACACTTAATCTTGCCAAAGTGCTTTACAAATATGAGGCTAATCTCGTGGCAGCATGAGGAGGTGGGTGTTATCTCCTTCTGCCCAAAGTCAAATGACTTGTGTAGTTGCACACATGGGAACTCCAGGGCAGGGCCAGAAAGAGAATATGAAAAGGTTTACCCTAATTGCTCCCTATTGAAACCATCCCTAACTGCACAACTCATTTCTTTCCTCAAAAACTGAATGGTAAAATTTGCCCTGAATGTTATGAATGCCAGATAGTGCCTTAAATGCGGCCCTTTCAATACAGCACTGAGGAACATCTAGCATTTAAGGATTATTTTATTGCTTGTCATCTACTATGGCTTCAACCCGGCTTTCTATCTCAGAATGTAAACTGGATTCATGTTACTATCTGAAACTGACAGTGGCACAAGCTAGTTTTACGAATCAGAAAAAAACCTATTTTCCAGCTATTTTTGCCAAGTAGTGAAGAAGTCCACCAGCAGTAAAATGACTGCTTATGTAACCAGCCTCAGTTAACTGGAGCTGGGTGTTCATATGATTAATTTAACATATGTAATTAATGTTTGTAAGAACCGCCCACAGGTTCTTAGTGCTCTGTGTTGCACTTCTGTTGCCCTTCGTAGATAAGACTCTAAGAGAACAGCTCCATAACCATTTTGGAGAGGGGAGACTGACAAATGCAAAAAAAACCTGTATCACAGTTTCTTATACTTTAATTGCAGCTCCTGTTTTATGAG
The DNA here is from genome assembly GCA_013396755.1 of Sclerurus mexicanus. NCBI lineage: Eukaryota > Metazoa > Chordata > Aves > Passeriformes > Furnariidae > Sclerurus > Sclerurus mexicanus. The sequence goes on from VWZF01002844.1 coordinate 2,452,190, forward strand.
TGCCTCTCTCTAACTGTTAAACAGCAGCTGTTTTCTTACAGGCACCACAGCAGAAAAGAGACTTTGAAAACATATTACAAGTAGATGAGATGACCTCAGGGGGCTTCTTCCCTGCAGAAGAGGAAGCCACACAGAGAAAGGTGTTATGAAAGGAAAGGAGATAATAAAATATCATCACAGCTATCACATTTAAAAGGTCTGAGAGAAGCGTAACCTACTGACATCAAATCTTAATCTTCCTGACAGGTGTTTGCCTAGTAAAACACAAGGAGTTGTGGATTTTCAGTGCAGTTTAGAGTTGTTGAGGTCTTCACCAAGGTCGTGGGTTTGATCCCTGTATATATGGGCCATGCACTTAAGAGCTGGACTCTGTGGGTCCCTTCCAACTCAGAATATTCTGTGATTCTGTGATCTGTGATTCTTAACACAAGCTGTAGCACTTGCTTGAATTAATGCATTTCCCAGCCCAGTAGCACTAGCTGAAACAGAAAATCTCTTTTGGAAAAGTCTTTCATTTGGATTTTGAAGTTACTTGTGAAGGAGAAACAGTCTTTGGCAACTTGTCCAGGTGTTATTTTCCTTCCCAGCTTAAGAGATTTCCCAGGACAACACTGGGAAGCTTGTGTTGTCCTTTAACCTTGTTTTTCACACTGCATTCTCCTTCGTGGTCATTACTCTAATGGCATTTTCATAAGCATTGCATTTCTCTCTGCGTATTCTCAGCCTGTGAAGACCTGTGCAAACTACACAACTGTCATAAATGATAGGAATGCAGCTGAAGACAGCAGTGGTAACACCAGGCTCTGCATACATATTTTTAAATTATTTTGTTTATTATTATTGAGAGGGGAAGGGGTTTCCTGTGAGTATAATGAAGTGGTGGTTGGCTGCATGCTACAAATAATTTCTCACGGAGATTTTACTGAAGGCTGTACTTGTGGCTCTCTTATAGCCCTGAATGGAGTCAGACATAGGAGGACAATAGTTCATTATTTAAAAAAAAACCAAAAAATAGATGTGATATGTCATCTTCATAACAAAAAGCGTAAAATAACTTTCTCCAGAGAAACAGACATGAAAATAATATACCAACTGCAACACAGCTCTAGCCCATAGAAGCCAGAATCTCTAGGAATCTGAGGGAATCTCCCCGTAGCTATCAATGTGTGCTGAGCCAGGCTCCAGGGTCTCTGAGCATTAGCTACCAAGAACCTCAATGGTAATTCTGCTCCCCAAACACAGGAGAGCAAAGTTTTTGTAGTTTACTATAGCCCATCAGTGAGATGCTCATCCCAAGACCTTACTGTATGACTCAAGAAACTGTGGGAAACTACTGTAAAATAATGTTTAATTTCATCATTGAATCTTTCTGATAAATGCAATGATGATTCAGTCATTCATTATCTACCCCAAAAGCAAATTAAAACGTGCCCACCACTGAAGTAAAAGCAAAGCTTTTAAGCTAATCTCAGTAATAAGCAATCCAGTAATTTCTTTCAGGTCTGAAAATATATGTGCTGCTGTAAAAAAAAAATTATTATAATTGTTAATTAGCTCAGTATAGTTAATTGATGTGTTCTGCAGCATCCTTAGAATATAAATTCCATAATTGAAAGTCAGAAATGAAATAAAATTAAGAAACATATTTTAATTCTTAATCCCATTATACACGCACTGTATTTTAAGCATTAGGGAGTCTGAAATTCACAGTAGACATTTAATGAATAATCAGATCTGGAGATATAATTTGTCATAGCCACAGAAAGAGCTTGGTATAAACCAGGCCTGACAAGTTAATTAAATAAGTCTGAATATATTGTATTGTATGAATATTTGCCAGCATTTATATATTGTTTTTTTGCTTTAGAAGTTTTTTTGGCATATAGAAAAAAATAGAATGTCTAGAGCATATGGATTTAAAAATCTTAACAAAAAATTATTTAAATATTTAATAGCTACTGAGTTTTTTCATACTTTTTATACAAAATTTCCATCTCAGAAAGATCTGACAATATTTAAAAGAGTGTTTTCATAAATGGCTTGGCCTTACAACCCTCTAACCTGATGAGTCATTCCAGATCATGCTAAAGCTTACTCATGAGGAAGAATGTAATTTTTGGATCCTTAGCATCTGACCTCACAAAGTATGATGCAAACTTTATCACCACGAGTGAGAAAACTAAGTGCAGTGTCAGGGTGCTGGAATCTCTTGCCAGAAGACACGGAGATTTTGTGCTCCTTCATGGGTAGCTCCTGCTCTCTACTGACTACCACCTCCATCCATGTGAAAAGAAGCTCAAGGGGATCAAATGCTTGTAAGATCCAGCCATAAGTTTTCTGACTCCTAAAGGGCCTAGACTGGCAACATGCCAAGTCTTCTCCAAACTGGCTATGTAGCTCCAAACTTTCATTAATGTTTTTGTTTTCAGAGGGTTGGCATTGCCAGGAACTGCCTTACAAAACCTGAAATCCTTATCTTCACAAAGATCCTGAAACATTTATGTATCTCTATCCTGCCCTCCCTCCACACAGACAGACGGATACAAGAGGATGCACCCATACACACTGTCTGTACATACACCAGTGGGTGTACAGGTGTATGCCTGGGTATGTATATACACATTAAAGGGGGGGGGGGTTGTTTGCTTTCTCTTTTTTTAGGCTTCAAGAATCCTATGGTTTCAGATTGTTCCACGATGGCTGCCAGCATCATCCTTTGACAGGAGGGGAAGAAAAAGAGGGAATAATCTCATAAAATCCTATGACTCAGCTGGGATCCAAGATAAAACCTTGTCACTCATAAAGAACATGTGAACATTGACAGTGACTGAACTAAGTCCACAGCACCAGTTAGCAATGCTTACATGGTTTCCTATTTTGAGATACATTTTTGCTCCTACAAAAGAGCAGGTAATAAGAAACTTGGTATTTCTGTGACATTAAGAAACTGTTATCCTTTAAGTATTATTGATCTTTCCAAGCAGTTAATGGTTTTACCCTTGGCTGGTTGTTTGTTGAAATGCAGCTGAAGATATACATTGTAGGAGTTGTTCTGACACAAAAAAGCCATGTCTAGTAGAATCATGTGGCCATAAAACCTCCCTGCAGCTGTTGGCTTTGCAGTGGACCCTGTCCAGATCCTCACTCCCAGCATCAAGAACATAACAGAAGATATATTGCAGCCTGGGATGATCTATTCTATAGATAATCTTTCTTCTGGGATCAAAGCTAAAAGAGAGCTCCTATTCTTTTTCATGCTCTCTCCTTGTAATAGATCCCTGACTGCAGACGAGGGATCTTCCTACTGTTTTGAAGGAGAGACTACTGTAACAACCCAAACCACAATCCACCTTGCGACTAAAGTCAAGTTCTTTGTGTCTCTACAACTGCAACGCTGGGGAGATGAGTGGTACTTTCTCCACTCACACATATGCTCTCAAGGCATAGCATTTATCCCCATTCTTCTACCACATAACAGCGACAAGCTGGATTAGTAAATAAAGCAAGCGTGGAGCCTGGAATGGGAGGTTAAACATCGTGCTGGAAAGTCAGCAGTTTTAGTCATCGGGTAAAATCTCCCGTGACGGCATTCCTTTCTGAAACCGGATCCCGGAGAGAACAGCTTACAGAGCTGAAGGGATGCCAGGCAATGATCTACGGCCCTGGCCTTCCTGAAATGTATTCCTCCCCAGCATCTGTAAGCTGTCAAGTCATCCGTGTAGTCCTCATGTGTGTGTAATACATCCTTGAGCCATGACTTTTCTCCTGTGGTTCAAAGCTGTGTTTTCATGTGGCTCTGAGTGCTTTAACTATGTGCAATGTTGGGATCCAGGTCCAAACAAAATAATTTTATATCAGCTTCCCTATTTTTAGAGGACAGCTTATGTCCTGCTTGGCTAAGTGAACAGAAATGTTTGGGAATGGTCCCCAACAAACTTCTTGTAAGCTGCAAGTCTGAAAGCTACAGCTAAATCCAGGCAGTCACATGATTATGAGTATAATCAGGATCATATATCTGAAGGATGTCTTCAGACTTTTCTGGGAAGTTAGAATCTGTCATAAGAATTGCAAAATTTTTTAAAACTGAGTACTCTTTTTCTTCAGACCTGTTATCACATGCAGTAATATTGTTGCTAGCTAAATATGATTGGACTCGATGATCTTAGAAGTCTTTCTCAACCTTAATGATTCCATGATTCTACAAACCTTTAATTTATTTGAGGGCTTTTCTTCTAGATTTTGGGACTAGGGGTGGGGGAAGAGGGAGAGAGAGAACTTCTCCCTGGAAACTTGGACATTTGGACTTCTTCAGCATTAATTGGATTCCCAAAGAAATTGTAGCCTAAATCATAAATCAACTAAATTAAACAAAGTAATTTTCATAACAGTGCTGAAATATCCAGTCTGTGTAGAGTTTGGGATGAATATATCATGTTTAAGACTTTTAGCCAACCTCTGGAATTCATGTGTACTTTTTCCACTTGAGCTGTTTTGCCACAAATTCAATCTCACTGTTGCAGTCACAAGTTTCCCAGAGAGCAAAGCAATGCTCAGGAACAGAAGACAGCTGTTCTGCATGGGATCTGGCTGGCTGCATATAGAAAAGTCACTACTGTCTCCAGGTGCCTATTTTCTGAATAAAGTTGGACAAAAATGTAATTACTTTTGTGACTTTATAAAATGTTTCAAGAGGATCTCTAGGGGTACTGCTGCTTATAAGAGCATCCTGAAATGCCAGCTGAAGGCACTGCTGCTTTCAAGGAGTATCTGACCCTCAGTTTCCTCTTCTTTCACAATCCGGTGACCAAATCCAATACTGAACCTGCTGTGGTTTCCCACAGTTGTTGATCCTAGGATCTATATGTAAGGTATACCTTTAATTACTGATATAATTATTTCCACCAACGTATGGCTTATGTTGTAGAAAAACCATAAACTACATTGTTGCCTACAGGTAGCATTCATGTCATTATCCATGTATCATAGGCACAAAACCACATGCTCTTTACTGAAGAAGTCATTACTGTCATTTCTCTACACTTCTATCCAGAAATTCTGCTGTAAATACCCTTCAAGATTAAAAGAGATACAACTTCTATTTGCTGAATTTTTCTTGACTTCACATGGAAGCCTCGGCTGTCTTGTCTGAGAACAAACCCAGCCCTTACAACTAACATACTTCCTACTCCGCATTAATTCTCCCATCTCCATCAGGAATTAGGGATGGCTTGTCAGAAGTAGGTTTGTTGTGTGTTGCAATGATAATTATGGGCATTTTCAGCACATGACGATAGTTGATTTTTTTTTTCTTGCTAAAACAGACAGTGAGAGGTCACCTTATACACAAGGTTGCCCTGCACCTTGGTTAAATATATTACTCTGAAAAGAAAATCAGCTAAAGCTGATTAGAGCTGCAGGCAGTTTTCTAATGAAGAGCATATTTTCAGTTAGATTGGCACTTTGGCCTCCCAGGACAGACAACATATACTACTTGGTATTTACTTTAGGATATTCCCTCTCTCCTTCTGAGGTTACTGAGAACTTGATTTGTCTACAACATTCTCTGTAGTCTTTGAAAATTACTTACAGATGACAGGGAGGGATCTGGTGGCCTCTCATATTTGTCTTGAGTCTTTTCCAATTAAAGAATTCAGGAAGCATGAAAATTTCAGCTGTGTCTGTTTAGTCAAAAGAAGCCCAGGACCAAAAGCTGTTCAGCAGTCAAGCACAAAAAGTGGTAGGACCATGGAAATATGGAAAATCAACAAAGTAAGACAAGCACAACTTTGTGACTACTCAGAAAAGTCTGTTTCCATGTTGTAGCTGGTATCCTTTGCTCCACTTCAAATAGCTGTATTTAAGTATTTTCTTCTAGCATTTTTAAAATATAAGTGGTTTTGCTCTTCATGCCTGGATTCATAGGAATGGAACACATTGCAGAACTGAAACATGTATATATCAATTCATCAGCAACATAAAGCATTTAGCTGCTTATTGGTTTTATATAGTATTTGCAGAAGTGTCTAATAGCTAGAAGAAAGATTAAGAGGAACAGTCTATTACTGATCTCTTGATCACCTTAGAAAACAAGTGCTTTTATAGTTGACTAATTTTTTACTCATATAACCTCCAGAGTTCCTCTTTTGTCAGAGCCTTTACTGATAATAAAAGGTTTACAGTATGCTAGGTAAGTGGAAGACAGTTGGATTACCAGGTGTGATGGGACCAGGGGCTGTCAAAGGCCCATTTCCCTCCTCTGCAAAAAGAAAGTACTGGAGTCACACCACAGGGATGGGAGGTGCAGCATCACAGTCTCCAAGGAACAGCAGATGGCTGGACAGACCTTGGATATCTTTGGCGATGGGAGACCAATAACTCTCACACTCAGAATGATGGAAAAAAATTAAGAAAACTGGCCTTCCTTCAGCAAGAAGGAGACAGGCACAGAGACACAAGTCAGCAGCCAGTACTTCTATTCATGATCCCAGAAGGCTCTGCTTACTAAGCAATTTCCCCATCAAGAAGAGAAAAAGAGCAGAGGCTTCTGCATAGGGCCATTTGGACCACACTGACTGTTCAATTCTAATACACTGGGAGCAGGAGAAAGAATTCAAATATCTGAAAGCACCAGAGTGAGGACTGTAAAAAAGAACAAATAAGTTATCAGGAGATGGCATGTGCTATAATTGCTAGATCACATGGAAATAAAGATCAGCAGCTTTTTACCAGCATTACTAACTCTACTTCTCTCATAGACATGAAGGAATAAAAAAGCTGTCTGTTGCCTACAAATCTGAGATCACCAGCCATGGGCCTCAGAAAAGACTTTTGCCCCAAATGTCTGCATTTCATTATAAAGATATACACCATAAATTAAATGAACGAAAATATTCATTTGCTTTGTAAATAAAATAAATTTTCTACCCATCATTATGCTCCACAAAGTATGAAAAAATGTGGACTGATGTCAAATGAGTCACAGAAAAAATAAAATAATGCTGTTTATCTTTACACATGAGCTGTTGTATTATATGAAAGTCATTCTACATTAAAGAGCTTATAAAGTTAAGTGAGATTTTACTGCCACAGTAAGAAATTATTCTAGGCCTTTCTTTTCTGCAAAGAAGTAACAGAGAACAAAAACCCCATTAAATACAATTCTAATGTTAATCTTCATAAGAACATCTATCTTACTTGAGACAAAAACTTAAACAATTTTTTTATTGCAAAGGTATTGGTAATGCACCTGGATCACCACTTTAGATCACCCTACTAATCTTTGACCACACAGCAAACAAACTGGCAGAGGTATGAATGATTCTTTCACTCTAATAAAGAGGACATAGACATTTTGGCAAACTGTTGCTATTCATCTACCAAGAAAAGTATATTAGCAGCAAGTTTGGTCACCTAAAAGTAGGACTCTGCAGGGATTGCTCCCAGTTCAAGGGCCAGATTCAGGTCCAGAAGAGTCTTGAATGTCCCATCATCACCTTGATTTGACTTAAGCCTTCCTCTGCAAAAACCTGAATAGGTCTTTAACTCAACCATTACCTTTCTAGCAACTCAGTTGCCTCTAGGTTGCAACACCCAGTGCTTGGTCTCTCCTACACAGGTGAGGGAATAAGTAGGTTAAAATCATTAGGCCAGACAGCACTTCCTCCAAAAGATGGTGCTGTGTTTTATTAATAACACACTATGCAGCTTTATACTGTAATTACTGCCTCTGAGCCAGAGGCAGTAAAGGAGGGCAATGCTGCTCTCCACGCTGGGCCTTTCCCTGGTTTCCACTGTGTACTTTGCACTTAAGGCAGTGGACTCAAAACTCTCTGAATGCAAAGGTGAAGGAGGACAGCATCTTAACAGTGCTTCTGGATGTCAAGGCCACAATTTTTAATATGTAGGCCGTGCATCTTGCAAAGCAGAGTCTTATAAATCTTTTCTTCATGTGCAGGAATGAAAAAAGCAGAAATTTGGCTCCTTGAAAGTGCCAACTAAACAGCAAACCAAAAGGCAGCAAAAGGGCAACCTCCACAGAGGTTGTTATTTGCATTGAGGAAGCTTATGCTGGGGGTTTCCTTCTGGTCAGGAGATTGTTGTAATGAGGCTGAACTTTGTGTATTGATTTTGGAATGAGTAATACAGGCAGATTGTGTGCCCAGTGGAAGACTATCAGAAACTTTTGTATTAACATTTACTTTGAAACGAGTTTGTACAAAGGTGGCTCATAGTTTGTCAGCTGCAGAAAATAACGTCACGGATGATGCCATGAACAGGCCACTGACGGAGCTATAAACACCGAGACAGAAATTTAGGGTGTTTTTTTAAAGATATCAGCTGTGAATTCCCAGCCTCAGGGTGAGTCATTTAGACTAGATGCAGCATTGCAAGGAAACACTTCTAGTGAAGTGACTAAAGAGTTGGAGGAAGCCCAACTGCAACGCATTCATAGGCATCCCATGGGGCAGGTGAAAGAAGCTGTTTCTTAGGGACGCCTGGGGCAGGTAGTATTTGCAGATGATGTAGAGACAAAGGCCAAAGGAGGTGGAGTTGCCCAAACAGAGGGAAGCTTCATCGAGGAAGGCAGGAGTTGCAGAGATGTCAGCACCCAACAACCAGAGCAACATGTGTGAAGAGATGTCCAGGCACTTGCTGCTCTCTGCAGAAATTAGCAGCTGAAAAGAGATGTGATTTGGTGAAAATATGATCCATGGAAAATACCTAGGAGGCTGAAGGGGAAGGAAATGCACTGCCTGATTAACACCGGGACACTACTAATGACTGGCTGATGCAAAGGCCAAAAGAAATTCATCGCCCATCAGCTTCAGGGTGTGTGAAAACTCAGTGGATTATGTGATCAGTATTTCTATTGCTATGGTACTGAGTTGCCTTCATGTAGGGACCCTGTAGGGGTTCTGGGCTACTGAAGCAAATAAATGTGCTCTGGAGCAGAACTGAACCCCTCCACAGAAAGGAAAAAATGTGGCTCCAGGGAGTTCTTTGGGCTTCAGGTGCTTCTAGAATGAGTATGGAGTGACAAAGATTAATTGCTCCCTGTGACAGCTCTAAACTAGGTCACTGTGCAATTGTTTGCCTACATGAACCTCTTGGAGTATTTGAAACTACAGCTGTGCTATCAGGTTTTATCCTTGTCATGATGCTGCCTCATGTGGCATCAAAAGTTGAGCTCTAAGTAAGAACAAAAAATGTGACTGACATTACCAGACTCTAAGGACAACAGCCAAGCATTTCACAGCATATCATGGCAAAGAAGTGTGAGACATCCCACTTTGCTTAGGTATTAGGGAAATAGTCACAGAAGACAAAGAATAGACACTATTACTCTAATACAACCCATTTACCTTAAATTTGCAAGGATTTGGGCAATGCAATTTGGTGTAGTATCAGATGACATGCTACAACGTGCCTTTACTTTTTTTTTCATGTCACGGTGGATGACTGTGAGGTACTACATTGGGTGGTGGAAAATGGCTGGACCACAGCTACATCATCTTGAACTTCCCATACTGGAACTATTAAGAAAAAAAACCTACTCAGTGACTTCCCCAACAACTGAGCCAAAGTTTTGTAATAACTATAAGAAATGTAATTCAAAATAGCAGCAAACTTTCCTGCAGTCAAGAGCTGAATGTGTTATTGGTTTTGACTGGGAGCCTGCATTATCCAGTTACACTGACACTGACAGATTAAGACAGAGCACAAACCACCACAGAGTATCTTTCATACTCATGCATACACCAGAGATATTTCAGAGGATGAGAAATTATCTAATTTAAGAGACAAAAACTGAAAATGCCCAAGAAAACCCATAGGAGGAAGATCCAGGGTAGGCCAAAAGGTCTCTGAAGCTTTTATAGAAGATTAGTTAAAAAGGTTTAACTCTCTGGGGATGTCATTGGTTTGTGCATAGAAACCTTACAGAGGCAAATTGGACATGATGGATAGACTTGGTTGGCAGAACGAACATTTCTGTCTCATTGATAATCTAGAATGAAGAATGGGAGGCATCTCCCAGACTTGAGCAGGCAGTCTCATGCTGGAGCCTGCAAGGACTGGTGGGTTTCCTGCAACCACAGAAATTACAACAGCGATCAAACTGTAATGCTTTCGAATTCCTGCTGAACGAAATAGCAGGAATATCACTGCATCTGGCAGTGATACTGTATGGTTGTCTGTGTGGGAAACTGCTGCTTGTATTATATTACACTTTTTGAGTTTGATGGGTGAGGAGAGGCAAAATGCAGTTAGGCCAGAGCTTTTACCTCAAAGTGCTCCTCTAAGTTTTAGACTTCTCTGTGTGAATGATAAAATAAGCTGGTAGAAGAAAGCTTCACATAGATAAAACTATCTTATAATAAAGTCTTTATCCTAAGATATTTACTTTATTCCACATCTGATCTCAGCTGAGTGAGAAGAGCAACAAGAGAGTTTCACAGTACTCCACTCAGAATTTCTTCAAGAATACCAGTTCTGTAAACTATAGGATCTGTGTGTGCAGGGATTATACTTTTTGATCATACAACTGCACAGATTGAAAAGAAAAAAAATAAGTTCAGACTGAAAATTGGCATTACTGTATAAATAAAAAACCACCACCACTTGTTCAGTGGGACAGCAGCACATGTGGTCTCCAATCCTGTAGCTGCCTGGCTGAGCAGGGCTTGGGAGCACTGAGGAGCTATCGCTGCCTAGGAGGAAGGGAGTGCCCAGTATTAGTCACTACAAACCAGGTCTGAATCATTTCATGGAGTCCTGATTCAGCAAGTTAAACATTGGTGTGAAACAGGAGATGGGTCCTCAGCATTCTGCACTGAAGCAGACAACTGCGGGGAAACCCAGGGAGACAACAGTGACATGATTCCAGAGATCCAGCAGGACTTTGGGACTGGGATGGGCCACCCAGCTCTTCATGGGCTTGGACTCAGGCATGAGACACTGGTGTGCTGGGGGGAGGATATCCTGGCTCTGGGAAGGGCTGTGATGACAAGAGGTGTATGAGGTGGCCCTGAGAGACCATGACCATGTTCAGAATTTGCTTTTCCCCATCTATTTTTGCTCACCCTCAGCAGACAATATGAGGGCTCACACTTAGGCCTCTGTGCCCAGAAAAGACTGCCCACGATTGCACAAAGCAAATGTGTGTTTGGACAATGCCACATCAGCAATCCTCCCAGGGTGTGCGGAGGATTAGTGCCAGCCCCATATGATGTTTACATAAGAGGATTTGATCTGTGCTTCCTAGTGTGATTCACAGGGCTCTGCCCTGCTGGAGTGGCTAAAAGTTAATTCCTCTTGCTTCTGTACTTGGCCCTGGTACTCTGCTTTCTACAGCAACTGCATCGGTAGCGGTAACATTGCAGAAGGCGTTATGGTCCAATTTTAACATAGATATTTTTTGATTGGCATTTTTGTTTCTCCACATATTTTTTTCCAACTGTATTTTTTGAGCTTACAAGCTTATTTTTCAACTGCAAATCCTGCTTTCTTTATTTAGATGAAAACCAGAATGCTAACATTTAGAAATACAAAGTGGCCAGCACTGTTTAAACACCCTTCTTTAAATATATAGGTTTGCAAAAATGAAACTGGTGCCTCTGTATTTTGACAAGCTAAAAATTACACAGGTTTCAAAGATATGAAGCATGAAAAGAAATTAAATGTTAAACTATAAATCACTCAGTTTTCACTCATGCTCCAGAAACTTGCACAGCTTTCTATACAGGTAGCCACTAAGGTACCCACTTATTTATCAATCACAAAATGTAGTAAAAAGTTTTGAGAATTTCACAAAATGTCACTGTACCACTACATTTTGTTTTTCTGTTTGGTTGTTTATTAGGGATAGTAGTTTCAAAAATATGCTTTCTCATATGTTTTCTTATAAATTTATAGGTTTTCTATTCGAAGCCTTGGCATTCCCTCTTCCTGCCTTTCGATCAGTGTACCTCTTTTGCATCTCAGTTTTCTGACTTAAAATAGTTCACAAGACTCTAACACAAGAATCTAACAAAGCGTCACTTACCAAGATTTTTAAGTGTTTTGCTTTTTCCATACTTTAGGAGTGATGTGCAGGTAAAGCAGAAGGCATAGTAAATAACCATGTTTTGAGCATGATCGAGAGTTTAATACTTCAAAGTTCTGGACAGGACCAGCCCTCACTGGGCTCAGACTTGATTATGATCCTGAATCATCTCTGCTCTATCTGGCATGACTGCTGCTATGCAACATTTGCATGCAGCTTCTTTTGTTAAAATGCAGGTTATCGCAGCTAATTTATCTTGGGTTGTTCTTCCTTTTGCAGATTTTTTTGTTTGTTTCTTTCTTTAAAGTGTGGTGTGGCTTTCTGGATAATTCCAATACCCACAGATGTTGCTTACGGAAGAAGCTGAACTCGCCAGACCCATCTGTCATCATTTGCCCAAATGGTTCCCTGGGGATGTTTCTCTTACTAGTGTTTCCATGAAAGCAGGCTGATGGCTGGCTCCACAATCCCCAGCCAGGAAGTCCCCTTGGCTGCTTTTCATCTAGTCCCTTTCTTCTGACACATCCAGCTTTGGTGGCTACAAGAAGTCAGGCCTCCTCCTGGAAGAGCTGTTGAGTTTCCCTGAGACGCTCATGCAATCATGCTGTGTCAAAGTACAATGAGAAGCAAAGGAATGTTGGCAGGAGAAAATCCTGTATAAACTATGATTAAGTCATTAACAGAACCATTATTTATTACTCAATTTTCTATCACAGCAACCAAGATCAAAGGTTTAGTCTTTATTCCCCTACCAAAACCTTATCTGATCAAGTTGAGTCACAGTATTCGATTTTTTCTGTGGAACTCTCTCCTGTGCGGGTTTTTCAAAAACTTGCAAATGTACTTTTTCAGCTCAGCCCTCTGTGACCATCTCCTCCCCATTTGTCACCTAAATCATTCATGCACATACAGGTCTGGATTTTATTGCTTGCTGTTTGTTTTGGAGCCACAATAAACCCTTTTGACTTTGAAAAGCTTAATTTAATTTCAAAGTAATTTTAAATATATCAGTTCAGAGCTGCTCTGGTTTTAATTATTTTCCCTTTGGTTTCAATATATTGCCATTTTTACATTTTACTTGAACAATCCAAAGGAATTATATACTATGAAATACGAAATTATATCCTAAGAGTGTTGCTTTCACAGGAATAGTTTGCTTCCACTGCACAGTGACTATCAACTCACTGTGCTGGTGTATGACTGCTGTAGTAAGCATTGTGGGAGCTGACTACTATAACTAACCAAAGGTGCCCCTGCAGGGTGGTGCATCCTTATGGTCTGAGCCAGATGGATATTATCCAGACTGGTCTGGGTATCAGGTAGCTGCACTAACCAAAAGCTCAGAGCTGTGTTGATAAGTTCTGCAGAGAGAACGGTTATGGTAAACACAAGCACAGTGTCACATCGTTGTGGTTTCAGTTTTCATATCAGAGCTGGCCTGCAGCCTGGTAGCTCAAAGTATAAGAGCAGGCAAACAACTCTCCACACTCATCCATGTAGATATAACCGCTGAGGTATGAATAAAGTCTTTTAATATTCCAGAGAGGGCATCAGTTCCTCAATGCTGTGTCTTCTCTGGGTTCTCAGTTCTCTCTGTTAGATGTGTGCCCAGACATCTATACCTCAGTTTGGACAGGCAAAGCTGACAGCTCTTGTGTTGCTGATGGGAAAGCAGCACCTGGAAGAGCAGCAGGTTCTTATCAAAAACAAATATATTCAAGAAAATTGGCCAGTTAGTCAGGAGCTTAAACTCAGGTTTCCTTGGCCCTCTAAGCTACTACAGCTCCTCATCCAAGGCACCACTTCATCTTTTGAATCTTTTTGTACTCTGGTGTATAAAAAAAGACTGGGATCTCTCACACTCAGCTGTATTTCAGCTTATGCAGACTGCGATTTGATAGACGCTAGATACAATTTTGCAGGATAGTAAAACATGCTAGCCCAGTTAGGATGAGCCAGCGTTGGGAACTGCAGCAAATTCCTGAAGTACAGGCTATATCCCATATGCAGAACTGCTCAGCCCCATGCTGTTACTTAAGCATTTGACAGGAGCTCTGTTACTCCTGTTCTGCTCAGCTGGTGTCACTTATCTTTTTTTCTGCCCTGACAGATCTGGTATCTCCTCTGAAGAGTGAAAGAGAGGAGAAAACACTCACGAGCTCTGTACCTCATCTCCTCAGACCTCACTGTTTCCCACAGAGCCGTATAGCACTAGAGAAGACTGCACAGCACATTTTAAAAGAAGGTGAAGTGATCACAAACAAACATAAAAGCTGAGGGAATAGAGCCTTGAATGATCATACTAGAACAGTCTGTACTGGGGCTAACCCTCACTGATAAATATCTCTGTAGTACTTCTTGGGAGCCTTTATTTCCCAGTGTGAGAGATGAGACAATAAGCACTTGGAGACAAGTTAAAGTGATGTCAATCAGTCCACAGCAATAAAGTGTCAGGGAAGATCTTACCAAACCTACAAAGCTGCACCATAAGAGTATTTGGTCTCATCTTTTTTTTTTTTTTTTCTATTTTAACATGCAGAACTGAAAGAGATGCTTACCCACAGCAGCAAAGGGGAAATCAGACAACAGTGAAGAGCCATCATTTATTCAATCCAACTCAGAAATAGAAATGAAAGAGAAAGCAGAAGAGCAAAAGAGAAGTGCATATCTGAGGGGCTGTACACAGAATGATAACAGAGGCTACCTGAAAGGACAGGAGAATCCAGACATCCCCTTATTCATACTTTGTATCATAGAGCATACGACTGATTTAAGAGGAGAAAATATCTAGACTTGTCTGGAGGGCAATGAGAGGAACCTAATCATCAAACTCCTCAAGGTCTTCCCGAAGAGACATTTTAAAAAGACAAAGAAGACACACCACATGGACAGAAAGCAGGAAGAAACAGATGGTAAGGTACTTAATCAAAGTCTACCACCAGAATTTCATCCTGTTTCATCCTGCCAGTTGATCTGCATGTGCAGATGTCTCTGACTTCGGTCTTCTTCTTTGAGGATCAGGGGCCCAGCGCTGTGCCCTCCTTGCATGCTTCATCTATTGCTCTGTTCAGCTTGTGAACTGAAATCAACAGCACCTCATAAAAAATGCCTCCTTATGACACAGGTTCCATATGCATTGGCAAGTAATCTGGGACTGAATAAACCCTGGCCAAGAATTTCAGATGGAGGTGTCTGGGGCTAAGCTTCTGAATCTGCATGGAGACAACTGGATAAAAGATCAAGTGTGCCAATGATTTTAAAATTTCCATGAAAATCAGTTGCACTGCAGTCTCAGCATTAACTACCATCTTTTCACCCAAGCATGGAAACACTTTGGCACTAGCACATCATTGCAATGCAGTTGGATGTGCTCAACAGAAAAGATACACACAGCTGACTTTATCACTATTTTGGTAGAATCCCATTTAACTGAAAGAACAGGTTTTCAATTAAATTTCAGCCCTCAGAAAACCTTCAGAAAGTAGTCCTGTGTATTTTTGGTTTGAACAAGGTATTAGTTCATCAGCACTCTGTTCAGGCCCATGTCTTTCCTATTTTTTCCTCCTTTCTCTGGCTTTCTAACGAATCAGTGGATTAATTCTGCAGTCATGGATGTTTTAGCATGAGATGCCTCCTCTTACAGCACAAAATTCAACACACTGGATTTACCACAAAATTAGCAGATAGGCAGGTACCCAGCATGATTCCGTGGGTACCACACTATGGTACTATATCAGCAGTCTTGGATTTCCACCACACTATGATTGAGTGCTGTGTTAGAGAGTTCCAGCTTTGCTGAATCAATGTGGAGTATGGGTGGAATAAATATCACACACCTTGCCATCACACTGAAGTACATATCAACTACACCAGAAACTGCCAGGTTGCCAAACATTGGAGGAGGCAATAATACTGTGCTGACAGCAAAATAGGGCTGTATTGCTGCACCCTTGGGGAATGAATGTGGAAAGTCTGGAGCATACTAGCAAGGAATCTAAAAAACACATGGGCGAACAGCAGCCGTTCCCTTCACTGACAGTACTCTCATGCACAAAGCCAACCTGCTGTTGAAGTCTTCTGCTATGTCAGGTTTTGTGATGGGATTGAGCCCTTTGTATCCTTATCTCCCAAGTTCAGTATGACCCAGTGCACAGCACCACATGGGACAGGACATGAGGACACTGCAAATGCATTAGGTCAAGTAACAGGAGCCTATCATTCACCTCCTGTCACTGTACTACAGCCACACAACACCCATTTCTAGGCAGCCTCTGCCATGTTTTCACCTTTTATATATGAAACCTGTATGACAAACACAACTAATTAAGTCATCCAAGATCAGACCAGCCCACTCTGCCTGGTGCCAGGATCACAGTAGGAGAGAGGGACAATTATTTGGCAATTGCATGACAATGATGCAGCAGTAGGGAAACTGAAGTGGTGGTCAAATGAATGAGGCTAGTGCTTATTTCATGCATCTTTCCAGGTATGTATCCACAGCAACAGTTCACATCGCAGTTCAGAGTATTGACACCCCACCTAGAACTATTGTCAGCAAAATACTGCATCCTTACTTTTATTAGAGGGAACTGGTAAACCAAAATCACACAGAATGCCATGGTTTTTATCATGGCAAAGCTGAAAGCAGGCTCTCACTGGGCAAGTGTGTATCATAAGTTATGAGACCTATGAGAAGATCATTGTCCCTTTCTCTTGGAAAGTAACATCTGAATCATTATATTTAATTCCTAAACTGTAAAATTCTTAAATAAATTAAGGATATTTTTTCTCACTAGGTTAACAAAAATTATATGACATATCTTAAATTTTAATTTAGCTGTATGCTCATATGAGCAATTAAGCAAACAGACAATCGAAGTAAAACAAATACTAAAAACCCCAAAATTACCACTGCTTGTCTAGAAAATAAAGTCATTGAGTAAAAATTAACAAGGGTTCACTGAAAATAAATCTTGTAGACAATCCTGAATATTAAAAACCCAATATATCATATCTCCTCTGTTTTCTTCATGCACAGGTTTTGCAATGCCACAAATGTTGGACACAAAGCCCTCCAACGGCTTGAAGCTGGCATGAAAAATGAAGCAGTGAGGGAGTCCTGAGCCACTAGTGCTCAATGCAGACTTGCCTTCAGCACACAGGTCCAGTATGGGCAAGTAAATGACACACCCCAGATCCACTGGGCTGTAAACCCTGTTTTAGGGTGCTCAAAAACATAGTCAAGTGACACAGAGCACTGATGTGATGCAGAGACGTTTTGGCAGCTCAAGCTTATTGAAACATTTCCAAAAGGACAACTTTTCCTTAGCAGACTAACTGCTGGTATGTGCATCGTTTCTGTGTCATCCATCATAACATCAGGGCAAATAAAACAATTTAAGGAACAGCAGAAAGAATTATCTGGAAGAGTGGTTTTATAGAGAAAGGTTAAAAGAGCTTAACACATTCAGTTTGGTGAAAGCAGAGGTAGATGGAGTCATGTCTCCAGCCAGCAAATGCTTAAGTAATGCAAACCTTAAGGATGGAGAGGAAATACTTGTGCTTATACATACGGGAAGAAGTAGGAGTAAATGAAAGGAGGGTGGGGAAAGACTGAATATCAGGAAATCTTGGTGGCAGTGAAGAGCAGAGCTTGTGCAAATTTTTCAGAGGAATTCATTTAGTTATTTTAAAAATAATTTGAAAAATACTAATAAACAAGCTAAGTAAGTTTGTACTAGCAGGAAAGTTGATTGGATTACCCAACAGCCTCCTCTCTCCCCATTTCTTTCTTTGCTTGGTTTATTTTCAACCAATTAATCATGTACAACACTTGGTAAAAGCAAGGAGAAAGTAACCTGAGGTACAGTCATGACAGAAATCTCAGTGTTGATTTAAGAGACTCTATTTCCCACTGTGAGTTCATGCCCTCCCAGCAGAACCTAAGACTCCACAAAAATTGCTCATTTATTCAAGTGCAACATCACCTGGATTTGATTCGTGTCCCACAGAAGAGGCAACTCCCTGCAGATGAAACAAGGTGGTTCAAACAATGGATTATTGCTTTTGGAGTCTGTCAGGCAGATAACTGCTAATGAGTACCAGCAGTTGAAGAGGTTATAGCTGCTAACTAACCAGACTGACACTTTCCCTCAGAGAAATTTCTGCCTCAATATCAAAGGTGGCAGAAATCACACATCTGGATTTTAGCAGTTCTCGTTCCTTGCCCAGGAAAAACAAAAAAAAAATCAAAAAAACCCAACCAAACAAACAACCCCCAAAACAAAGAGACAAACAAAAACAACAAAAAAAGGCCAAACAAAACCCCAGTATAATCAACAAAGGTAATTTCCATGATAATTGAATGCTGGCACTTTGGTGTGCTGAGGAGGAATATTTGAAACTACTACACCTCAGTAAATTTAGCAGTTTTTAGGTACACACCTTTTCACTGAAGGTAAGCAAGACTGAAGGTGGACTGACCATGGCTCTTCTGGTGTTAAATTTATCCTGTTCTAGCAGTCATGCTGACAAAGCTGACAATGGCTGCAGGAATCAGAGTAGAGCTCCCCATTTAAAAGTCTTTCTGATGTGTTCTCCAGAAGAATAGGGCATTTCTTCACCTGAGGAGTCAGCTGTTGAACTTTAGTGTCTAAGTATTTATGCAATTTCTGTTTATCAACACATTTCCTTAAGAACTATATTCTATGCCTTGTCATACGTTATTGTATGTTAAGTATTATTATACTTTTTCAGTATAGAAATTATTTTTTAAAATCTGTTCAATATGTTCAAGCAATACTGCAA
This sequence comes from Sclerurus mexicanus, assembly GCA_013396755.1. Classification (NCBI taxonomy): domain Eukaryota; kingdom Metazoa; phylum Chordata; class Aves; order Passeriformes; family Furnariidae; genus Sclerurus; species Sclerurus mexicanus. The sequence goes on from VWZF01002844.1 coordinate 2,471,040, forward strand.
TATCCAAATGTTAATATTCATATGCACTGTATAAAAACCAAATCAACTTGGAGTCTCAAATATGTATGCAATAATTTAATCCAGATTAAATCAGAAATAAATTAATGGAATGCTTTTTGCTTTATCATTTACAGACACTGAACCATATTGTATTGGTTTTTCTTGCACAGAAAACAGTGGGAGTTCTGGACAAAGATGAAAGGGAGAATATGTACTGTGAGCTGTTTGTTTTCTACTCATATCTTTTTTGAAAGACATTCTGTGTTTAGAATAAACAAAAACTTCCCAGCTAATGCTGTAAGGTTTAAGATTCACAGATACCATAATGGTAGGACTCATGGCTCTTCTCTCATTTATAACATGGCCTTTTTTTTTTTTTAATAGCATTAGCATAGTTGGCATTTCCATTTTTACTCCAAGGCAGATTTTGTCATCCTTACATCTTACTTTCATTAGAATTCCCATTCATTTTAGTGGGTAGGATGCTCTACAGCAGGAATTACAACGAGAAGTCTGGCTGCTTGGTTGTGCAACACTGGGTTTGAAATATGAGAAAGAGAAAATAGCTTCTTTTTCTGCATGTACAGCAGAAGCCTAGTTAGGATGCAAAATCAAGACCATACAGGGTCCACGCAGCACTAACTGCTGTTTGTCTTTCTGAGTTCCTAGGTCTGATCGTGCTCTTTGATGTACATACCTATCCCCCACAGAAGCCAACATGTCGGCTTCTGCTCACAGCAGTGACCAGGCTTTATATTTACTGTGGTTTGGGTGGTTCTGAGAACAGTGAACAGAGACTCATGCTCGTAAGTCACCGATTCATGTATACTCATTTTCAATGCAGGAGTCAAAAGATTATGCAGCTTTGAAAGATTAGTAATTACACAGAAGCCTTTAACTTTAAATTCCTCCTCATATATGTCTTCTGAAGATGACCACTGCTGCTGGGGAACGTTTCAACCCAATGTTTCTAGCTTTCCATTTTACCCTTACAAATAAACCTAGCTGATGCTGTGGCCACAGTTCAACTGAACAGCTGTATCCACACTTTCAAGGTGTCTTTGGGTAGTTCTAAGAATAAAAGAGCAGTGTGTGTTAGGATTGTGCAAGAGCCATAACAAACGTTACTATTTTCAGCCAGGCCCTCGCAGACTCTGATCCATTACACTGCCCAAATCTGTTACGCTGTTGTGACACCTGAAACTCGGTGACCTGTTCAACCACTTCAGACCCAATGCGAGGCGCTGATCAGGTAGGGAAATGCCTTAAGGAAGGGCATGCGGGTGCATACAGGGTTTTTATTCTAAAAGTCTAAGGCAGTTCTTCAGTGAGCAGAGACCATTTGTAGTACAGGCTTTTCCTTCGGAGGCTTTATCCAAGGTGACTTTGGCACTATCAGTGCTGGCCTTGGACAGGCGCACCCCTCACCGGGTGCCTCGCCCCACGGCACACCTGCTGTCACAGCTCCTGTCGGCGCGGGTTCCACGGACCCACTGCCCAGCGCATCTTCTTGACAGACACGGCCCTCACACGTGTAACAACCCGCCTTCTCCCCACGCGTCCACGGAGGCCTTGTGGCCCCCCGCGTCACCCCAAGCGACGGTGAGAGGTAGGCGTCTCCCCTCAGCGGCGGCACACGCGGGGTATCATCGCCCGGCCCCACCGCGGGCCTCACACCGCGCCTCAGGCTGCAAAACCTCCCAGCCGCATTACTGACGAGGGTGCCGCGGGGGAGGGCAGCCGACACCCCTGCTCCACTACACCCTGTGCCCGCAGCAGGGAAGGTGCGACCCCGGAGAGGGCAGGAACACCGCGGAGGAAGGGACAGAGACACCAGCGACGCGGCGGCGCGCACAGGCCGGCCCGCCGCCATCTTGGGCGCGGGCGGGAGAGGCGCGGGGGCCTCGGCCTGGGAACGACGGCGTCACCAGCGCCCTCCCACAGGCGCGGAGCGCGCTAAGGAGGCGGGCTGGCCCCGCCGCGAACGGCCAGCCCTTACAAAGGACCTAACGTCGCGTTTAAGAGAGAACAAAAAATAAAATAAAAAAAATAAATTAAAGACATTAAACCCAACCGACGCAGCCGCCAGCTACAACACGGGGAAAGTGCCTTGCCCGCAGTTAAGATGGCCCCCGCCCCGCGCCCTCCGCTGCCCGGGGGCGGGGCCACTCCC
>VWZF01002845.1:0-22477 GCA_013396755.1 Sclerurus mexicanus
GAATGTGGAACATGAGACAAATTCTGGAAGTGCATATTTGCATCAAAACACTCAGTAAATTTGAACAAGGTGTAGCTGCTTGTCGTGCCTCAAGGCAGACAACGGGAGTTGAGCACTCACACCCCTTCCTCTCAGGGAAGGAAAGTTCCAGCAAACCCATAACAGTGTTTTCCATCTAAAAGTACCCAATAAGGTTTGAGCACCCACATCTCTGCCTTTTAAGGACACAGGGAGGAGTTTGCCTCCAAGAAAGGGCATCTCCCCGGAGAGGAGGGGTCTACCCTGGGCCTCTGGCAGCCAATAAAATCCAATTATCCCAAAATTTTCACCCTTTAAGGAAAGGGAGTAAAGCCCGACCATGGAGGGTTTGGCTTCCAAGGGGGTGCGGTTATGCAGATATAGGAGAGCATGAAAGGTGTGATCCCCAACCCACCTGTGTGCTCAGATCCTTCCACTGAGCCAGGCACCCGGTAAACTTATTTGCTTTACAGCTTTTGGTTGTGTTCAGAATGTTAATCAAGAGATATTTCTCACACCGAGGGGAGGAACAGCGCTGTGCATGTGGCTGTCCCAGAAGCCGAAGTGGAAGGGGGTTGTAAGCAGTGGCTGCACCCACCTGGTTGGAGATACAGAGCTGAGGGGACTGGTCAGGAGTGGCCCAAAGTCTGGTCATGCTCCTCCCAAAAACACACATCATTAAAATCAGCAGGCCAGAAACTAAAGTGATTAACTGTGACCACACCAGATGCTTCCAAAACTATTTTTCAGTTGCATTTAAAGGATGCACTAGCAGGCATCAGTGAGTTTACAGTTTTTATGGGAGAGGTCAAGGCTTTCAGATGCAGGAAAGGCTCATTAACATAACCAGAGACAATTGCACATTTGGCATCAGACGTGTGTAATGCTTAGACGCAATGATTTCCTGGCCGTGAATGTTCACAGACTATCAGAAATGCAGGGGCTGCTCTGCCTCTCAGCATGGACCAGAGAGGGTAGTCCTCTGTCATCACTATCCCACTGCCAGTACTGGAAGAAGCAAAGCAAATTTGCCAGTGTTAAATCACAAGAGCTTTATGTGCAGGTGGGTCATTACAGTTTGTCACCACTGTAATCCTGCACTTTTATTTTTTTTTATGCTTCAACATCAGTCACATTTCCAGCTGTTTCTAAAAACAGTTCTGCACAAAGTATTTGTGGCTCTGGTGCCATCAAAGATTAAAAATGTGGACATCATTGTACTGGGAACAGGGTTGTTTCTTGTAAACCTGCTTTGCAGTTTTCATCCCACTCAAAGATTCAACTCTGGATGCCTGAGCAGGAGTGTTGGGGTGGGGCTGGGCATTGAAATACAACCAGTGTCTGTCCTAGGATCCTGTTCAGACCTAGCACCATGTGACTTTAAGCTACAGGGTGACAGCAGAGCTCCTCCCACATGGTATAGAATCCCCGTGCCTTTGCTGTAACCTGATTCCCCCCCTCCACCGAACACTTCTGCCTTTGGTGCCTGGAAGGTCACTGTGGTCAGTGTGATCCAGGCGTGTGAGTTAGTCCCAGGTTGCACCCATGGGTGCTCCCACCTTCCCACCAGGAGGAGAAAGGCATCAGCTGATAACCAGTACTGCCAGGCTACTTGATTTCACAGTCAGTGTCACTTGGCAGAAAACTTGGGGTTTTTTTTGTTAGTCAGGATATTCATAGAAAAACCCACTTGGTCCCAGAGAGGGAACCTGCCTGCCTTCTTTTCACCCCTCCTAGTCAAATTGAAAGCCACAAGGGTAACCACATCCTTGCAAGTGGGTAGCAGGGTGGTACAACTTGCAGCTGCAACACAGGACTTTTTCTGCTTGCCAAAAGCTTTCTGTTGAGAATTATACACTGCAGAAACACAAAAATACTCAATGTTGTAATGCTTGCCAGCAACAGCATGCTCCAGTCATACTACAAACGAGGTGCTTTGAAGTACAAATGTTTTATTGCAATGTTCCATTATTTACAGTACCGTTCACTTTGTCCCTGGGCGCTACCAAAGTGCAAGCCATGTCAGGCAGGAAAGCAAAACATGGCTGTGCCTTACGCTGTGCTGTCCTGCCTCTTCCCCGGGCCTGAATGCAGAGAAGTTTGCTGCTCTCCCTGCTCACTTGGAACAATCTGGGAATGGGAAACTTTGGTCACAAAGGATTGTCAGTTGTTGGTCTTTGAAGGTGATGTAGAAACAGCAATCTGTAGCCTTCCCAGCTGGACTTTACTTGGAATTCAGGGTTTCTGACTGCGTAACAAGACTCGTTTGTACACAGGACTGTCAAGTTTCTATTTCAATTTTTTTATGTAAGTACTGGATTATTATTTTTCTTGCTTATTCTGTTTGGTTTATCTGCTTTCTTAAAGAGCCAGTACCTTGAGAATTACTACTGGATACTGAAATTGGTCATCTCATCTGTGAGAACTGCACCTGAAGTTCTTTACAGAATACTGCAAATTTTATTATGCATTTCCATTTCATATAAAAATCACGACTCAAAGCACCACCCAAGCTTACGTTTTTACACACTGTCATCTCAAAGTAGGACAAATTATACTTGTTATTTCAGGAATGACCTCTCAACAGAATCTCACCTTTGGAGAAGAGGGGTAATAACTACAAATTTCATCAAAGATTAGAGAATTCCAGTGGCTAAACTCAGGTCAAGAATCCTTTCAGCTTTAAGTACCTCAAAAGACAGTTTTCAGAGAGAGTCTCCGCAATTTCCACTGCTGCCAGCAGTCCCTTGGGGGTGGACAGTGAACTTCTCTGCCTCAGTTATCTTAGTGTGCACCAGGAATGCCGTTACCTTCTAAAACTTAGATGCCTTGTGTTACAAAGCTCTTGTACAATTAGGAAATGTTTAAGACTCCATTCCAGAGAATAAGTTACATTAAATGGCACTCGAGTCCTCCAGGAAACATGTAGTAGGGCTATTGGGTGAAGCTCAGCAGTAACAGCTGCTGCTCTCTCTGCCCTCACCCCATGCCTGATTTACAGTTCAATAATGAGTCCCTGCAACAGCTGCCTCAAATGATTCTGAAATTACAGCTTCTCAAAACTGGGATGACTGCAGCTCTTGGCAGGTTTTTTTTCCTGTGAGTCACACTTTTATTCCATGTTTTCACGGGCTTTTCTGGATCACTATTGATAAAATGCCACCAAAAGCTTTACAGCTGCAGAAGGTACCATTTTCACAAAGAAAATGTATTGGATTGATTTCTTAACCTACCATACAAAACACAGTGTTTCAAAGCTCTGCAGTGCCTTCCTAGAATCATTCCTTTGGAATTTGGAGGAGGCAGCAGAGCTCACATGCAGTCAACAACATTGCTGGATCCTTGGCCCACGTCCCGGATCTGGCTGCTGAGACAGGAGCACACGGCCACGCCTGCCCCTGCCCTGCAGTGTGACACCGAGCCCACGAGCTCCCACCTATGGAATGCAGCAAAGGGGAAAAAGAAAAGTAAGTTCCTGTCCTTTCTGAGCGATCTGAAAGGATTTATTTTCTGTGTTCGAAATTGTACTACACAGCCTGGTTGTTTACTCTGCACAAAAAATGCACCCTGGTAGATCATTATTTCTCTGGTAAATTTAGTGTAAAATCAGACTGAAATAACCAGAAGAATGTGGACTGTTAGTGACTGAAGGGGAGAGGACAGGGTGCTTAAACATTTACAAGAACAACCTAGTGGCATAGGCAGCAATCCTACCTCGACAGTCATCAATATTACTACTAGGAAACAACAGCTAGACTCCTGCTGCATACTCTTACGTTGTATTTTCATACAGGCAGGCCAAATAAAACATTTAAAATTACCTATTCACTATGGGATCAAATGCTTCCACTGTATTCAGGTACACGTTGCCATTATGACCTCCAACTGCGAAAATCTTCCCCATGAGTGTCGCTATGCCAACACCACCCCTTGGAGTTGTGAGCTCTGCCACATATTCCCATTTGTTACTGCGTGGGTCAAACCGCTCCACCGAGCTCAGTGGGGAGTTGTCATCAAAGCCACCTGCAAAGAACCATCACATTGTCAGTTTTTAGCCCCCTCTGGTTCAGGTGATGCTCAGCACTGACATTATTAGGCTATTCTCAGTGTTCAGTGGGTACTGTCCAACTCCCTCTTTACCAGAACTTTACGAGCTCCTGAAAATTAATCTAACAGCTCTGCCTCCTGCCAAGTGCAACACTTTTCTTCTGCACAAGTTGCAAGGATTCTAGTTCTATTATTTTTCTCCTTGAATTCATAATGATGATAGAGCTTCCCATTTAAAATGGAAAAAAAACCCCCAGAGACCAGTAAAGCGACGGTCCCAATCTTAAACTTAGTTTAGTTTATGCAAAATACACTCTTGGAGTGTTTTCAAAATTGACAGCATTGATGAATACTTGAGTAGGGAAAAAACTCCTCATGTAAGACTTCAGGGATGCATTCCCCTTGCTAGGGAAGCTGTCAGAGGAGCATTTTGCTGAAAACCTTTTTAAGCCCTTATAATACACAAGTTGGAGCTCTGCAACTATCACTATGGCATACCTACCTGGCATCTTCCTCCCTCAGGAAAGCAGGTAAAAGGTAGTGCACAGGACAACAGGCTGTGGAATAAGTGTGAAAAAGCTACTGTTGTCTACACTCAGAACACAACTAGAAAGCTTTGAAAGTGTGTGAACTTAAAAATCATTTCCTAAAAGGAAACTCAAGATTAGTGAGTCTTGAGAGGATTTTCTAATACAGACAAATTGTCCTGAACAGTACAGCCCTCATGAAATTTGGGTTAGGAGCTGCTTTTTATCGCCTCACTAACATACCTTCGTTTAAGTGTGTCCTGGTTGCGCTTGCTCTCTTTCTCCTGCTCAAGAACGCCAAGTACAAGTCAGGTTTATCTGTTCCCCAGTTCCTCTAGCAACAACAGCTTCTTCCAAAGGCCAGTACTTGGCAGCACCAGCACTACAAAATGGCACATCCCTACTCACCGACAACATACAAGCAGCCATGGAGCTCGCTGACACCGTTCCCAGCTCTTCGCTGACCCATCTCTTTCACTTCTATCCACTTATCCAAATGGGGATCGTATTTCTCCACACTGGAAAGAGATGCTACGCCATCATTGCCACCCACGGCATAAACATGATTCTGGAGAAGAGTTGTATAGGGAAGGATTATTTGTAATGTATTTGTCTTTACTCAGCTTTTCATAAGCAATGTTAAAATTACAGGAAAACCTGGTATATCCACACAGTCCTAATTATGTAGCGTTATTTAAGAACTCCAACAACAGAATTAATGATCTAATATAAATGCTATCTTCCAATTAAAGAGGAGAGAAAGTTTTGTTCATTGCAGTTATTTTCCAGAGCATACATGGCAACAGGGGGACTGAAGTGCAGATGCATTTGATACCTATAAACACAGCGACCATGACAAACCAGACTTCTGGTGAGACAGGAAGCACTAGCCAAATTGTTGACAAGGTCCCAGTACTTGCTCTCAGTAACTCGAATACTGTTGGAACAGTTCAATTTGATACGAGTATTATCCTAAATATCCTCACCTTTTCCACAGTTCCATAGGATTTTGATGACCAGAGGTGCTCAGACCCACCAGCTGCATTTTGTTTAAGATCTTGTGTTCTGCCTTGCAGAAGCAGATTTGAAAAGCAGGTCAGTTCCTCGGCTGGCCCTGACTTGGGAGTAAAGAGTCACTTACCACCAGGGCTACGGAGCCGACTCCTCCGCGGGGAGTGTTCATGGGGGCGACCGTGCTCCACCGATCGGAGTCGATGTCGTACCTTTCCACGTCACTGAAGCAGGTGTTGTCATCCAAACCTCCTATGGCATAAATGGGGCCACCAAGGGAGGCGAGAGCGATCCCTCTCCTAAGAAAATGACAGGATCAACACCTCAGCGCAAATCCTTGAGCAAAGGGAATTGACACATCAATGCTACATGACTGGCATCTGTTTCAAACTACTGAGAAAAAAACTAATGAAAATTTAACAAGTGAAGTTTATAGTAAATAATGTAGGTGGGCCTCTGCAGAGGGGCATGGAATACTGTTTTGACTGAACGCCACCTAAGGCCCAAGTCCTCTATTCACATGCTCAGATATGAGATTGTCTTAGATATTTGATTTCTCTAACTCAGTACTAAATTTCATGCCTCCTATTTTGTTTTACTGAAACTGCTGATGAACCAAAACCTACTGGTTTTAACTTCGTTGCTATAGCTGGCTTCTACAGTTTGGGAATGATTGAGGGGGGAGATTAATACATACAAAAAGGAAAACCTGTGCTGGATATTAGATGACTGAACTCTAGCAAGATGGAATCACAATTTCTTCCATTCTGATTTTTTTAGTTGTTAAAATGGTTGTCAGATTTGTTTCTACTGAATTTACCAATATGTGAGCACGATAGGTACTACAAAATTTAAAAGTGTGGTCTAGAATGTGAGCATTAAGTTCCTGCTTTAACTGCCAAGAGAAGTGTTTTACTGTGTTACTGAGAACACTCTTGTCTCATTCACAGATACCTGGGCAGGAGCAAGGGAGGCACAATCTTTCTACATAACAAACATCCTGGGCTTATCTTAAATTGCCTCACTGGATAAAACAGACATCATTAATGGTGGCAGCTTTTTCTCCACTAAGTGTTCCAACACCTCCATGAAGAGGAGTGGAGCTGGGAGGAGTGGAGTGCAGCCAAGGCACAGCAGCCCTCCTCATCCACCTGTGTACTGAGTAATAAACCTGAGTCTGAGTCTTCTGTTTTATTTAGGTCACAGGTACAAATAGCTTTAGGACTTAGCCATGATCAGTATTTTACTCCTACTTGTATGTGATGTTTTTAAAAACAACAAATAACAAAGTGGAATGTAGAATTAAGGATGTTGGTTTAAGTAACAGCAGAAACAAAAAATTACAGATCTGTGAGCCCAGTAACTCTTTAAAACAATCTTAAATGTCAAAAGGCAAGGAAAATCTTCAGTTGCACTTTCAGTGTTTTAGTGCTTCTGGCCTTTTGTGGCAAAAACATGGGCAGCTATTTGTTTGTGGGGCATGAAGCATTTTACTTTTCATGCTATGCTGGCAGTTCTTGCTTATTCTTAAGAAGAGCAAAAAAGCCACAGAACCAGTTCATCAGTTTTAACTTGTATATTGGGCTTTGCAGAAAGGCCCTTGATACCAGAATGTAAGCATAACTGGAGACAGAGGTCTCTGCTCCAGAAGCCAGTTCCCCCCCAAAAAAGAAAAAAAGGGTAATATCTTTATACCAAAAAGCTCCAAAATAGGGAGGAAAAAATCCTAGAAACAGCAGTTTGAAAACCCAAATAAAGGCAAGACAGACATGATGTTTTTCAGCATCAGGAAGAAATGATGTATCACAGACTAAGACTTAAATTTTGGATCATGGGACACATATACCTCTTTGTGTTCATTGATGCCTTCATCATCCACTTGTTTGTGAGAGGATCAAATACTTCCATGCTTCCTAAGTGTTCATTTCCATCATGTCCACCTACTGCGTAGACTTTACCTGAACACATACACATCTTTTGATACAGAGATTGCTTGGCAACATTTCAGTTTTCATTTATATAATATCCCTGCCTATGTGGAGACACAGAGTTCAAATAAAGGTTAAAGTTCTAAAATGTTTTCAATATCAGAATTTAAGCAAATATGGACTTTATATTTTTATATGCTGTATTCAACCAGGAATCTGTTCTAATGTGGACTGGATGACTGCTGTGTAAGGCCATTTCTTTGTAAATGGATTTAAAAAAAAGTAAATCCCCTATTAAGGCAAGAGGCTATATACAGGTCACAGAATCACAGAATGGTTTGGGTTGGAAGGAACCTTTAAAGGCCATGTAGTCCAGCCCCTCTGCAGTGAGCAAGGACATTTTCAACTAGATCAGGTTGCTCAGAGCCGCATCCAGTCTGACCTTGAATGATTCCAGAGATGGGGCATTTACCACCTCTCTGGGCAACCTGTTCCAGTTTTCCCCACCCTCTCTGTAAAAAATATCGTCTTCATATCTACTCTAAATCTACTTTTAGTTTAAAACCATTACCCCTTGTCCTATTGTAACAGACCCTACTAAAAAGCCTTGCCCATCTTTCTTATAAGCTCCCTTTAAGTACTAAAAGGCCACAGCAAGGTCTCCATGGAGCCTTTTCTTCTCAAGGCTGAATAGCCCCAACTGTGTCAGTTCATAGTAATGTCTTTTCAGTTAAGTATGGCCACAGATTGGTTCAGAACCAACCACTCCTTCATGGGGAAGCTTTACTGAAGAATATCCAACAATTAAGCAAGTAAAGTAGTTTACTACTTGTGCAACTAGTAAAAGTACCAATTCCAGCAAAAGGAGCAAAAGCAAGTGCCTTTGGAATGGGGTTGCTTGGATAGGGTTACTGACCTCCCACGGAGATCACACCCACGTGCCTCCTCCTGCTGTTCATTTCAGGGCCAAAGAACCAGTTGTTCTTACTGATAGAGTAACACTCAATGCTGCGAAATGGGTCACCTGATCCACCTCTGCCACCGACACAGAAGAGCACACCTGAGGAAAATAAAACAGGTTTCCAGAGGACTAGCAGCAGAATGGGAAAAAAGGTTGCACAGCAGAGCAAACTGAAAACTACATCATTCAGGAGAAGTCGTATCTCACTTCAGAGGGCACAGTCACTGCCCTGCTAACTGGATACTTGATTTTGGCTTTTGCTTGGCATGCTGCTATGGCAATTGGCTATCTATGCTCTTGCAAAAACAATGCTTATTTTAAACATTTTTTTTTGTGATTTTGCTTAAGGAGATAAATGCATTGTTTGTTAAATATAACAATGTAGAAATTAGGATTTGCAGTCTAATATTCATCACTCACTTTTGGTGTAGGTTAGTCAAAGACTTTAAAAGTTAGCTCAATATTCTTACACCAAAAGACAACAATCCACTGTTTTTGGTATAGCTTTGAACAGAGTGCCTGGTCGTAACACTTAACAGCTCTAGCTTTAATACAGATAGAGCCAATTGTGATAAATCAACACTTTAAAGAAAGAAAATGACTGCCAAAGATCTGCTAGGAAAATGCAGCTCATTACTAAATATAAGTGAGATACATAAGGTCTTTCCCAATTTTGCATTAAGTCATTAACAATTCTGGATACCAAGCTATGCCTGCTTGGTATCAATATACCTCCACAGATGTGCTGCCTTTCCTCCACACCACTCCCTACTGGATAACCAGACACACATTTAATTACCAGCAGTCTGCTTCCTTGGTGTTGTGCGAATGGAGTACTCAAAGTCAGGCACTGCCCTGCTGCTCAGGTGAAGGTGGTAGTTTCTTGCTTCATCCAGCAAATCCCTACATTTTAGATTCTGCTTGACAATCTCTTCCTTTGCCACAACGCCCATAAGGAAACAAATGGGCAAGAGAGGCAGCCGTACCTGACAGGAATGAACACAGTTGGAGAAACTGGCTGAACTGGCTGAGTCTCAACCATTCACAGTGATGCACATGTAACAGATGGCAGCTCCTGAGCCAGCTGGCAGCCCCATGCTCCTCATTGAAGAAAGCGGCTTGCATGGTTTTTTTTCCAGGTAACAGCAATATGAACAGTTCTTGCTGGTGACAAATGTTTGCTACAACCATTTGCATTTAAGCAACAGTGCAGAACTGTCCCTTGGCCCAGACTGTGTGGGAGGAGGAGGAGTGCAGCTGCCTGTGCTGCAGCTGCACCTGCAGGGTGTGATGCAAGCAGCATGTGTGGCTTCAGCAGGGTAGCCTTTGTCAGGTTAGTCTGCTGAGGGTAGGAATTTTCAGGTCACTGCTATGCCAGCGTAAGGAGGGCTTATGCTAGAATGGTTCATTTTCTTTGGGTGGCAAGTCAAAAAGGAAACACTGTCAGCAGGAACTAAGTGCCTATGAAGGGAGTATTGCTAGTGCAGTAACACCTTTCTCTGATGCAGGTTCCAAGGTTAAAAAAAAAAAACAAAAAAAAAGGTGTTGAGAGCCAATTCCTTCCTTCCCTAAATGCTTCATGTCATTTATTTCAGCTAACCTTTCATTTTTCCTCATGAGAGAAACAGTGAAAAATATGAAGTACAATCATGGGCACAGGGGGGACAGGTGTTAGTGGGGGGAACTGAGGTAAACATCCACCTGATTTCTTAAGGTTTGGAGTCAGTACTGTCAAGCACCTCTCAGTTAGCTCAGTGGTGAAGAAGTCCAGTATCTCCACTGCTTCTCAGAGCAGCAGAATGGTGCTGTTATATCACTGACAAGTGTCCCTATCTTCAAGTAAGCACGTGTCTCTACAAGTTCTTCCTTACCTACTTGCTTTCAGTCTTACTTCTTCCTTTACTTTGGCACGGCTTATTTTAGGCTGCTTTAAAGCACCATCGTAGCCCAGCTGACAGCCTTCTAAGGTTAGTGATGTGGTAAGAACTCCAGGGTGACAGATTCAGAACCTGATTATAACAGCAAAACCCATATGGCTGATTATGATGTGGATAATAACTGTTAAGCCCAGGCACATTTTCTGCTAGCAATAATGTCCAAGTCAATTGATGGCTCCATATACTCTAGCAAATAACCCATATTTACAGGAAGAGGTTTACTTTCTCATCGCTTCAATATAGACTCTGGTTTCAATATTGGTATATAATTGATACTATGGTAACAACAGAATAAAGTTGTTAATATAATCTGATAGCACAACTGAGCAATACAATTCTTTTTTTTTATATTGGCTGTAAGTTTAATTAGAACGTACTAAAGAAGGGCTTTTTGTACCAAAAACCTCATGCTAATCTAGATGAAAATAAAGGTTTTTGGAAGACAGTTAATAAACCATCTTCTGCTATGAAATGGGAAAAATGATACATGAAGACAATGACAGCAGCATCTTAGTGCACCTCCCCTTACTCACGCAGCACTAATATTAGCAACTCAGCCAAATGCAAAATATTCAAGCTGGAGTTTAGTGACAACCGAACTGCACAGCTGACCCTTGCTGCTAAGACACATGGAGCATTTTGCAGCACATGGCATGCACCCCGATCCTCCCCAGCACAGGTTCCCCATACCTGTCTCAAATGCTGTATTTTAAACTCCCATAACCTGCTCATGGGAAGCTTAAATAACTGGAGTACCTAATGCTTTGACAGGAGGAGGTCTGATGGGTGTTGAAATAAGCTCAGCTCAATGATACCTGTTGTTTCTTTCAAAAACAGTGAACTTGCATCAAGTCTAGACAACTGAACTGCAAACTCCTTTTAACTCGTACCAGCAGTGCTAGTCTAGTGAGCATTAAAAGGTCTATCATGTTTCCTGGCCTATTCATAGGGCTGACACAACTTGGTCTTTTATTAATGAAACACATGAAATGTTTTGGAAGTAGCACGACTTAGTGTGACATGTCTCTGTTACAGTTTAACTTTCCTAGCCGTGTAAAAAAACTCAGTAGTTTTGCCTCCTTTCTTAAGTACAAATACATGCCAGCAAGGGCAGTAGTTTCAGGCTATAGAAGTGTCAAACCAAGTGAGGCTTTATGTTCTCTGTTTAATGTAAATCTAAGAAGTTTCTGCTCTTTGTTGGCTCCTTAGCCACGAGCATAAAGCGAGCACTCCTCTCTAAAAGAAACAGGAGAATACAACTTCTTCTGATATTCAAGAGATCTAACCTGCTTCCACTGTCAGCTCACAGCTGTGAATACCAGATGAGGCACCAACAGCTAAGAACATTTTATTTCTTGAGATCTACCTAAGTACAAACAGTTGATTATATAACTAAACCAGTGACAAGACAGGTACTTGGTGCCTCAGTCTACCCTACCTGTGCAAGTATTTCATCCAGCCACATGGCGTGATGCTGTGGATTGGCCAGCAACCACTTGATAGCAGCATTGTAAACTTGCTTTTCATTTTCAATATTCAGGTCACTGGAGGACAGGAGTTTATGGAGGTGCTGTGGCGACACACTCACAAAGTCCTCGCACTCCATCACCTCTGTGAAATGCTCACACGCGTACTGATCGGCCATGTCCATCAGGTCAATGCGGTTGTGGCTCTCCGCAAACGCCCTGACTGCCAGGCAGTTGGAGGGGTGGAAATGCAGCTTCATGTATTCACAGCAGGCCTTGGCCACCAGTTCCACCTGCAGAATGCAAGCGGCGTACAAGAGGGGCTGGACGTTGTCCACCGTCAGCGTGAGCCGCGAGGAGTACGCGAACTTCACCAGGTCTTCTATTGCATCGCCGTCAAAGTCCCTGATCTCGATCAGCTTCTGCTTGGCTTCAGCCATTTCCGAAAGAAACATGGCTCTGAAGTAAGGGATAACACAAGCCAGCACTAGCTTGTGGCAGGAGATAAGCTTTGAACCAACCTGAAAAAAAAAAGAACAAGAAAACCCCCCAATATTTTACTGGAATGTCAGTTTTGGCTGTGAAAGGATGAACAGTAAAGCTGAAATAAGAATTCTGGACTCAGTTTGCATTAAGCTACTGTATTTTGTTCAAACAAATGAACTCCATTTGCCTTGTACTTCCAAAATTACCTCCATGTATCCCAGGTGGATCTAAGTTGTAACTTGGCCACCAGAATAGAGCAAAGCCATAAAACAAGGAAGCAATAGCACTGATGCACTGAGCTTGCCTTTCCTGAAAAGCCATATGAAGCATTCTTAGGAACATTGTAGATGCATCTTGGAGACAGGAGGAGGCTGCAAGGCACGTGTTTTATGTTTATTCAGAGCCTTTAAGGGGAAGAAATTGTAAAGTGATGTTTTTAGATGATTTAATTTAAACTTCTGGACTTTTACTACTGTCAAGGAATTGATAATGATGTTTACAGAAGCAAATTTATGTAAAACCACAGTAGTAACAGCTATTGCAGGGATTGTTAAAAGTTACTAATCCCTTCAAGGTTTTTAGAATCTGTTTAGCCACAAAAGATAGTGTATTCTCCATAAAGACAAGGTGTTTTTCAACACTCTGATCAGAAAGCGCAAAGTAAGCTTTTCAGGTATGAAATTCTAGAATTCAATTACATTAAAAAAACAATGTAAATATTAAAGGTAAATGAACAGTTCATTACTTATTTGGGTTACAGGGGTGCCTTCTTACAGCCTTTGTCATTCTGCAGTCTGCACTAACAGAAAGAGATGGCTGAGTTTACCAGTTTCCCTGACAGACTCATTTTCGTTTTCAGGTTAAGTTGTTACAATGACCTGTCTTGCAATTAAAAAAAAAAAAAAAAAAAAAAAAAACAAAAAACCCAAAACCCCAAAAAAACCCACAACTAAATTATAAAGGATAATTCGGAGTTTTTTCTAGCTCTGATTCAATACACAACTGCTCTACCCTTTTAAAAAGTGTGTATGATCAACACAAGTGTAACCTACTTGGTAAGCAGCGAGTTGAGTACAGAAAGCAAACACATGTGAAAGAGTACACAGATTAAAAAGGAGGCAAAGATGGGCCATTCAGTGCGATTGAACTATTCACCCCAGGAGGAACAATTCAGGCCTACCAAATGAACAAAAAGCAAACCAACAGGAGAAAAGCAGATGGTATGCATCTGACACTCTCCGCTTTCTAACACTGTTCGTATGACAGCAGCAGTACACCAGTAGGTGAAATTCCAGAATTTAGCTCTTAGGAGTGGAGGAAGTCTCCCTGTGTGCTCCCACGGCTTATGACTGTCACAGCATCACTCCAAATAACTACAGTACTGATGCAAAAAGATGCCACCAGCTGGTGTGCTGTGTTAGGGAAAGCTCCCAAGCTATTGTCACCTTCAGGGATTTTTATTATGCCCATCATCCCACTCTCTAATTAAATCTTTCTTTTGAATTAAGTGGCTTTATTATATTACCCAAATCTGCTTAATATTAAATATCTAGCACAATCTTGGTATTTTGAAATCAGAGTTCCCCTTCAGTTATTAACCATCATATTTTAAGAGCCAGCAATTGGTCTGACCAGAATTGGTCACTATCACAGGTCACACACAAAAGCAAAAATTCAGTAGAAATGTAATTATTCTTGAAACATGAGAAATGCCTGAGCACTGCAAAAACAAAAATTAAGCCCTCCAAAAAATTCGAAGATAATAGTTACCAGTTACTTGAAAATCACTGGTTTAGGGAGCCATACAGTAAGATGTACATGGGTTGTTTTGACCGTCACTGGAAGCAGAGTCATGCAATCTAATATTCTTAAACTGCCAATAATAACATTCATTTGTATTAGCTTGCTTCCTCCTCCTCATCCTTTACTCTTTGATCAGCTGTAGAACATAATTGTCTGGGGTTTTTTCTTTCTTTCTTTGAGAACGCTGGAAGCTAGATTTATTCCAGAAATCCTGTTTGCTGAGAAAGATGCAGCAAAACAATACAGAATGCAGAAATAAGAGATAGAATTGGAAATGAAAGTGTGTTGAGAACAAAAAGGCTACAAGGAGCTGAAATTGCACAGTAATATACTGACCAACTGTGGGAACTTGCTTAGAAGGTAAGTTGGATGAGGCCAAAGCCATGTACTTCAGTTGTAAACCTCTGAAATAAGGAAAAAACCCAGTGAGCATATCTAGAGATGCCTCATATCCAGTAGGTATTCTGCAGCTTCCATATCCCTGCCCAAATTCACAGCTACCTCCAGCACACTTATTTGGGGCTTAATCTGCAGACTGTTAAATGTAATGGATGTGTGACAAGTATCACCTTCAGTGTAATGTCACAGAGCTCTCCAGCTTCAAAGAAGTGAAGAAGAGAGCTGTGAAAATCCTTCCAGGCCTCATTTGCCTCAAATACAAAGATGTCATCTTCAGCTTCACTGTTGGAAGGCCTGGTTTGCTGCTGCTGTTGCTGCCGCCTTTTTCCCTTTATCAGATGTTGTTTTGCCTGCTCAGGGACCATGGACTCTGAAGCCATTGGCTGCTTCTCTCACTGCATGAATCTTCAAAAACTGCCAAGAAAAATCCAGCCCATCAGAAATTAAGTTCTAAAATGCAGTTCTGTCTGTCTTCCTGTTTAAAAAAAAATGAAAAAAAGAAAATGAGACATTAGGTAAAGCCAGTATATTAGCATTTGGATTATATGTTATAACTACTACCTATGATATTACTTGGGGAAGGTGAGAAGGGGCAAAAAAATACCCAACCCACAGTTAAGAATCCTATGTAGGTACCTCTATGAAAAGCCATTGTTCATGAACTTTGCCCACACTTCTTGAAAAAGATATGAAAAAGAAAAGGCAAAGATGTATCATAGAATGGTTTGGGTTGGAAGGGACCTTAAAGATCACCCAGTTCCCACCCCCCTGCCATGGGCAGGGACACCTCCCACTAGACCAGGTTGTTCAAAGCCCCATCCAACCTGGCCTTGGACACTTCCAGGGATGGGCACTCACAGCTTTTCCAGGCAACCTGTGCCAGTGCCTCACCACCCTCACAGTGATTTATTTCTTCTTAACATCTAATACTCTACTCTTTTTATTTAGAAAATTCCTCTCTGTCTTATGACTATCTGCCAATGTGAAAAGTTGCACTCTCTCCTTTTTACAAGCCCCCTTTAAATACTGAAAGGTGCTCGAGAGTATCTTGAGTAGGGTGTCACTGTCTTACACTGGCTAGATTTTAATTAATTTATGATGCATTCATTCTTCATTCTACGCTGAGAGTTGGTGCTTGCTGTATTTCAGTGATTTCTGCTCATGGTCTCTGGTGTTGCAGGAAGTGGACTGACCAAAGGGGACAAAAGATTCTTCTACAATAAAAATTTAAGTTACGTGTCTGGGAGCAGAACTGATTTTCCTCTGGGTTATTTTGAAAGTGCCCATGCCCCTCATCAGTTACCAGAGAAAAAGCAGGAAGTGACCTGAGGAGACCGTACTAATTCCCACTGTGGGTCACAGGGTTGTTGCCAGCTCCGTGTCCTGTGTGGTGACAGGGTTGTTGGCTGCATGGGCCAGGCAGCTTAAAGCCAGATCAAACATGCCTACAATATTGGCCTGTGGTGCCTTAAGCAACCTAAGTATTCCTCCCCTAAAAGTTATCTAAAAGAAAGATCTTACTTCTTCCAAAATTCCAAACTAGCTCCAAGATATTATGGAGCATGGGATATTTATAAAGTTAGTTTATAGCAATTAGTATCTTTTTCTGCTGAAAACTTAGCTTCCATTATGCCAGCTTTGGCAAATTACTATACTATTGTTAGGCTATTTTGATTCTCAAACTAATCCTCCACTACTGGTACTCATCACCTTTCCTTTGTTTAACATGCCCTCCAAAGAAGTCACTACTAGCACTGAGATATGCAGGTTCAGACATAACCTCCTGAAGTTATAAAAAATTAACATGGACAACCAAGCAGAAGAAAACAGAGAAGTTGAAAGGGTGTTGAAAAGCATCATGTGTCAATTCCTTCATTTCTAGCCCACACTTCCAAGGAGCTCATGCTTATTTTGGTCTTTGACTGACACTTTCACTTCACCACTCCCCAGTTACTCACACCTAACAATTTTTACAGTGAGCAGAAATGCTGCTTTCAGACTGAACTGCCACTGACTACTAAATTCTAGTTCACAGCTCCCAAGTCATAAGGCTTTTCCATCTGACACATATGCTACATTTATCCTCATGCTTTTAACTGCAACTCTATATATATCCTTTCCTCAATTATTCTGTGTCTCACTGTAAAAAAGGCTGATGGTGTACATTTTGCTTATTCTGGGTATGCCATTGGAAACACCAACTCCTGAGTCTTAGGATAAATCAGTGCTGTTGGGGTGATTTTTTTTATGCTATAAATGAACTAAGCAATAACATAAAAGCCAAATGTAACTGATTTTAAGCAATGCTTTTTATCCATATCTGATGCTTATAGCAAATAAAGCTCTTGGAGATGCTCTGAGCTCTCACTTGTAAAGAAAAGAAGTGCATATTAGGATTTATATATTTGATATATAAGTACAGACTTGATACTGTAGGGGAAGAAACTAGAAATCACACCAGAGGAAACCAATGCCATTACTCAGACACACAGCCATAGATAGGAGAATTATATGTATGAGGGAGCCCCCAGTATTGCAATATCAAATATGTGTATGGGAACATGAGAGCAAGTCAATTACTCCTCCTCAGGTAAAAAGACATTTCTGCAACATGTTCAAAATTAACATGTGTAATTCAACCTTAAGGAAATCTAGCAATAGTCTGACACACTTTCGTTTTTTTTTTATGAGACTTTGTGACAGATAACAATATCTTAGATAACATTTTCATTCTTTCCCCAGGTCACCAACTCAGGAGCATCTTGTTTCTGTGATACATCTCAGTTATGCAAATCTTTTTAGATATCTATCCCCAAATCCTCCACTGGTCTGAATTACAGCATCTCACAGTTTGAGTCTTCAAACAAATTTTCATCTGCTACAGAAAGTGCCAGCAGTAGCCATGTTTCATTTGCAGAAAATACTAGTTTGGTCTCATCTGCATGTTTAGCTGTAGCCCTTTTCTGATCTCAAATTTTAAATGAAAAAGAAATGAATTTCAATAGCATTTGAATTGAGATACTAAACTCTGGAAATATGAAGGTCACTCTGAAGTCATAGAGGTCAGTGTATTTCAATATCACAAACAAAAAGAGAAGAGCCATTTACAGATCTGCTCCCCCATTCATCAGTAATACAACAATAACATTCACCTACTTGATGTTAGTTTAGTTCTGAGTGAATGTCACACACAGTCTTTCCTCTCTAGAACAAAATACCGCCATAGTTGTTCAGAATTCAATAACCTGTTCCCTTTCTCATCTTGGCAATTAAATCTTCCAGCCTCCATACAGTCTTGTATTTTGACAACATTAAGAGTGACAGTGACCATCAGAGGAAGTGACTGACTCTAAGGAAACTAAAGCAAGTGCCTCATTCATTTCATCATCTGTTATTCCTTGTAAACAGCTGCTTGAGACTGTCCAGGAAGAAGTAACTGAATAAAAAAATACAAGCCACACTTTTACAGCTCACCATTGTTTGCTGAGAGCAAGTCAGCAATTTTCTTGTTCAAGTTAAATATTTAGAAATATTGATGATGTCTGCTGTTCTCAAGAGTGCAGCTGTTCCAGACCCCAAAGTTCATGTTCTGGTTGTCAGTGCTGGTTCCCAGGCAAGGGACTGAGGATCCCCTCCTGCTTATTCATCAAACTTAAACAAACAAGCAGGGATGGGAGGTCAGAGCACAAACACATTATCTTATAACTGCTGCAATTCAGATAACAGTAACATCCTAAAGTGAAGTGATTTTGATTCAGACATTCTAGCTCAATCTGAAACTGAATCAAGCATAAAATTACTCAAGTCACATAAAGTATTTATGTTCAATAGAGGTAAAATACCTAAACTTTGAAGTAAAAAGAAGCTGCAGTCATTAGACAGTGGCAGGACATGAACAGCATTGCTGTTTTCCCCTATCATGAAATTAAACCCCAGGAATCCTGCCCAACAAGCCAACCTAGATGTTGGAGTATATGGCCTCATTCCCCTGTCAGGTACCTTGGGAGATAAATGCCCCAGAAAGGACGGATCATCCTTATTCTTTCTCTGACACATGGAAAGAAGACACTTCAGTGATACAAAACAAACAAAACTAAGACTCCTGCTACAACCAGAAGTAGGAAGTGTTCAGGTGCGAGGTATTATGATGCCAGTAAATCCAATGCTCTTTATGATTAGTGGTACTGAAGCTGGAAAAAAAAGGTGACAGAAGTTCAGGAGAAATTAAGATACAGATGACGTTTCACCAACTATCCTTATGTAGTTTTGGTTATCCACCCACAAGACGAACTAAAATCACATCATGATCTGTGCAGAGGAGGGCAATTAGGTTCACTCACAAAACTGAAAGGCCTGTTAATGGAAGGAGATATTTGCCTTTTGCAAATGCAAAGTTTGTAGCTCTGTGAGCAGGGATGCTTTGGAAGTGACTGAAGCACAGAGTGCATGCATATAAATATATACTAGTTTGTACCTGCTGCTGTGCAAAACTACCTTATCTAACACAGAGCCTGATGAGTCTCTGTGGGTAATGAACTGCTGGCACTGCTGATCATGAAGTTAGATAAGCAGAGGCAGTGACAGGATCTTCTGCAGTTTGATCCAGCTAACAGAACAAGTGGAGCTGTTGTCTTGTGTTGCACTAAGAAAACTTGAACATTTGGAAAAAGGGCAGCTGGCAGAGCTAAGGAAGAGGCTGAGGGAGAGAAGTGAGAAGGGCAGGAGGCAGCTGCAGTGCAAACTGCAGACAAGCAGCAGCTTTGGCAGGGCCTGCATAAGCAGCTGTTCACTGTTCAGTCTGGTTACAGCTGCATCATCAAGAAGGAACATGGGGAGGAAAACGACAGACAAAATACTGTAGAAAATCCTCAGTGCTCTCTCCCCTTTTTCATTCACCAGCTCTACCACAGATGATGTACAAACTTTATGCAAAATTGTTCAGATGCCCATGCTAATTAGGTCAAATCAGACCAGTCTGGAAAACATGGGAAAGTTCAGGTCACGTACTGTATTACAAATCTAAGCACACTGTAATTTTCAGCAGAAAGTTATTTACTAGAAAGAAAGAAAAAATAGTCAGAAACCACACATCTAACTGGTTTAGCTTGTTTAAAACCACCAGGGTTTCTTTTGTAGAAACTAATAAAAAAGTCTCTTAAACAACACTAATATACAATTTCTAAATCCTTTCAGCATTTGAGAGGTTCTTTGTAGCAAAAACTGGCATTACTGTTTTGTGTTGTCACACAGGTAGTTTGGCAAACACTGAAATGGGCACAGCTGGCACCATCTTTAACCAAAACCCCATCAGTGCTGTAGACACACAGTGAATAAGGACTGTTTTTTCTTGGAATAATGCAACAGAGGTGCATTCACAAATAAAGAGGTGTTTTGTAGAGCATGAAAAGCATAGTCAGATAAAATCTCATTTTGGAAATAATTCTGCCTAGCAGTCCCTTAATGCTGTTTTGAGACAGCTCCTTTCCTGCTCCCTTCAATCCAACGCTCAGTGAAGTTCTAGTAAGGTTTAATCCCAGTATCCATCAAACATCAGAAAGGCCATCCATCTTCTGCGATTTATGGAATCACAGGCTGACAATTTTGTTGAATTTTCTGTTATGAAAAACCACCAACGAACCTAATTTGACATGATTTATATATGCTTGATTTATTTTTGCTTCAGAACAACCAGCAAAATCCCTCAGAAGCCACAAAACAGCAAAGGACTCTGCTTTGCAGATACAGGTGCAACTAAGATGTGATTTATTTATGCAATGTAACCTTGGAAATACTCAAAAAGTAGAACACAAAAGAAAAAACGCTGCAAATCACTGCAATGGGAGCATTTGATGTATACACAAAAAATTCAGCTAGCATATTATATTCATAAGAATACAAAACAGACCCTTACCAAGGAGAGGCACTGTTGTCTTCTCTCGTGGACCTGATCAGAAATAACAATAGTTTAATGGTCTCCGTGGCAGTGTTTAGTCCAGCCATTCCTGGGAAGTATTAACAGAGAGCAAAATTATTTCTAAGTCATTTGCCAGATGCCCTTTATCCTGAACATGTAAATCAAGGCATGGTACCCACCAGCCCCTTCCTTCCGGGACTCTCTGCCTTAGCTGCCAACCATCATCATATTCTCTCATCTAGACCTGAGATTCACTGAGGCTGCAGCCTCACGTCACACTCACAAATCAAACAGCTCAAACCATAAAGCAGGATCATCCTTTTGTTCCAGAGCTGTGAGGCTCTTCAAAATCTGTTTGAAATCCAGAGGGGGCAGAGGTAATACAAGACAAAAGGCTTCACAACTCAAAACGTTGCAACTATTGATGCAGGAAATTATTTTATTATTAGCACTGGCTGGCATGGTGCTATGCTGCCCTGCACCTAATCACTGGCAGTCATTACACAATGGCCCTGTCTTTGTGTGACCACACTGATTAAATGTGCTGTTACAAATAAATGGTCAACTAAAAACTGGATGCCAGGCTACTGACATCCTGTTAATGATTTATAAAATAAATGAGGTCACAAGTACACTGCACAGAAACCTCAGGCACAGTCTTACCATGTGACAATGTGGACACACATCTTTCACAGCACAAGAGTTCACAGAGAGATTATATGGGAATCAGCCCAAATTGACTCAAAAACCTTAGACCCAGGTGCTTAGAGGTGGCTGAACCTTTTGCAGCGTAACCTTCATTATAAGCAATAAAAGCCACACGTGACAGGCCTGTTGTGGTTTTAGCTTAACATTTGATGAGGTATTTTACCTGTTGTGGTACATTTCTATAGTCACACACGTGATTTGTTTCTTGATTACACTTCCAGAAGCTTTTGCAACAGGCACAGAAAGCCAGGTGTCTCTGAGTATTTTAACTTTTACCACTGCAGGATATATAGGAATGACTTAGGCAAAGGAGAATCACTGAATATTCTGAGTTGGGACACAAAGGATCATCAAGTCCAGCTTGTAAGTGAATGACCCCTGCAGGGATCAAACCCACAACCTTGGCATTATCAGCACTGTGCTCTAACCAACTGAGACATCCAGATCATATGAACTAAGAGGCCCCATTAAGTTGGTGAACTACCTCCACACCCCTTATGGATAAAAATTTGATCAACTGATACTTTCTGGCAGCCGATAAGCAAATGGCCTGAGCAGATATGGGAAGGTGGCACCTATCAAAGCAGGAAGAAAACCCAAGCAGGCAACATCAAGAGTTGGTGGAGTTCTGCCATCCGAAATGCTCATTTTAGAGGGAAGGAGAGGCTGGGAACTCCTGAGGCTCTCCCCAGTAGCAACTGGCAATTTCTTGCTGGTTTTAACACAAGAAATACTTGTTTTGGAGCAAGCTAAGTGCTCCAAACCTATTCCTTACTTCTTATTCCTTACAAGATGTCAGCAGTGAGCTGGCCAGGGCGCTAATTCCTCGGGCTGTGGTCTCCACGCCGAGCGTCCCGAAACGCGTGGAATCGCGGCTCAGTTATTTTTTAATTCATTCTTGTCTCCTTAGGCAGGGCCCTGTGGGCAGCACAGGCCCCCTGACACCCAGCAGAGCCCACCGGGGGCAGCGGGCCGGCCCTGCGCCCTCCCCCGACTCCAGGTTCAGTTCCCCCCCCGACTCCAGGTTCAGTTCCCCNGGTTCCGTCCCCCCCCCGGCTCCAGGTTCAGTTCCCCCCCCGACTCCAGGTTCAGTTCCCACCCCGACTCCAGGTTCAGTTCCCCCCCCGACTCCAGGTTCAGTTCCCGCGGGCGGCAGAGGGGCCGGGCCGGCTCCGCGGCCCTCCCGGGGCGTGGGACCCCACGGGGGTGCTGCGAGGAGGGGGAACACCCTGAGGGCACCTGAGGGGCACCTGGAGGACACCTGAGGGCGGG
>VWZF01002845.1:22666-49671 GCA_013396755.1 Sclerurus mexicanus
CGACCGCGTTTGTTTCCCTTCTCTGAGTCAGGGCTTATCTCCCTTCCTGCTGGCGCGGAGAAAAGCTGCCCTTCAGTGGGAAGGAGGCAACTCCCGAGAAATGAAATCACCCTGCGTCCCCCGTCCGGTGCAGTCCCCTCGGGGATAGGAGGGGAGGCCGCACCAGCCGCTGCTGAGGGCGCTGGGTCTGCTCAGCCGGAGAGGAGGAGGCTGAGGGGAGGCCTCAGTGCAGGTACGACTTCATGGTGAGGGGGAAGGAGGGCAGGCACTGATCTCTGCTCTGCGGGGACAGTGACAGGACAGAGGGAAGGGCCTGAAGTGTCAGGGCAGGTTTAGGTTGGGTATTAGAAAGAGGTTCTTCCCCCAGAGGGTGGATGGCACTGAACAGGCTCCCCAGGGCAGTGGTCACAGCACCAAGGCTGGCAGAGCTCAGGAGGTGTTTGGACAATGCCCTCGGGCACACGTGGGATCCTTGGGGATGGTCCTGTGCAGGGCTGAGGGCTGGACTCGATGATCCTTGTGGGACCCTTCCAACTCAGGATATTCTGTGATTCTGTAATACAGATTGGAGCGATTCTGCTTCAAATTTTCCAGGAAAAAAAAAATCTGAGTTCTCCATGAGTTCAGAGAGAGAAGGATATAACAGGGAGAGGGAAGGGCTGTACCAGCTCCTTCCTTCCCACTGTCCACCAGCTCTGGTCTCTACATTGTCTCACGAAGGGAGATACATACACCCCCTGCAGTGCCAAAATACATTTTCTCATTACACATTTCTCCCCTGGTTTTATTCACTGTCTTTCTTTGTAGTGCCCCTCTCTGCTTGTGGAGCCATAATGGTAAGTCGTGGTCCCATTTTGCTTAAAGCTTGACTTGAGAACTTGAAAAGAGTTGTGTTTTAAAGCCTGATAGAATCAAACAAAGACCCTATTAAAGAAATACATGCCCTGGGAAGTGCGGAGTTCTCCTTGCACAAAAGCAAGCATGGCTTGACAATTGAAAATGCCCTCTGCCTCCAGCCCCACAGCTAAATAGCTCAGTAGATTTTCCAGTTCCACACTGCAGTGTTGAAAGCTGGACTCACAGTGCATGCCAAGTTCACCTCTACAGATGTGCATAATAATTCTAGGATTTCCTTTTTTCCTGAATCCAACACAATTCTGCTGAAAAGCAGGAAGGTGTTCTATAAATCCATGCTTATCTGAGAATGAATGGCTGGAGGTTTAAAATTCCACACAGAATACACATATACTGCATTTAGGAGGACATGCACATTTATTTTGGAGCCTTTAAAGGCAAAAATATCCAACTAAATAACACTACTATTTGAGCTGGCTTGTTTGAGAAAGAGCCAGAACACTATCCATAAAAATATGAGAATCATTGTCATTATCTAAAATGTGTCTGTTTAGTGGGCTTGGGTTGTTCCATACCCTGTGCCCCTTATTTCGTAGAGGTTAGAGGTGGGGAAAATTCAGTAGCAAATAGCTGAATTGATTATATGATGTGCTTATCAAAACTGCACTAGTCCTGATCAACACAATACATTTTAGGTTATGCATAAATACATCTCAGAAAATTCCTGTTCAGCAGTGTTTTAGTGGCTATTTTTCTGAGCACCAAAACCCAAGCAATCCTCCCCAAATTCATCCATATGTTTGAAAGGTACTAACCTGTATGCGTGTGGCAGAGATGCTGCTGTCCATGAGCAGTTTCCAGAAGGCTGTGAGAGGACAGACTTGTGTTTTGTAGATTTCTCTTTCCTTTCTATCACAATGCATGCTTTTATTCTCTGTTGGCCTTGTAGAGAATGAGTTTCCACAATGTCCAGCCTGGCAGCTGCTTTATTTCTCCAGATTGGTTCTCTTCAAGATGAAAGCTTGACACTTAGGAAGTGTCCGGGAAGGAAATCTTACCTCCCAGCTTCCCGAGAGGAGTGCTGGGAATGGGGGAAGTTTGTCACTCTTGGAAAGGTAGGAGGAGTCAGAGGGCAGACTGCTATTCGAAAAAAGAAACTAATGTCTTTGTGCTCTTATTTTTGGCTTTGAGAGTTAGCGATACTGCTTGTAATGTATTATGGCTCTGATCCAATGCCCCTGGAAACCTCTGAAAAGGCTCCCATTGACTTCAGTAATAGTTTGGTCAGGCCTTCAACCCACAAAGATGCCGTTGTATCGTTTTGCTGCCACTGGGTTTGGCAGAGTGCTGGCTCCTGCCCTCAGATGCTTATGTGGACTAAGACCTTGCAAGTAGTGATTCACACGGGTGAGGTATAATCTCTGATGACAGAAAGAGGTTACCTTTTCCTGAATGTGGGCAGACTGAGGCTGGATTCCTGGTGATCTGTTGTGACTGTTCTGGTAAATGCTTTCCGTCTGTTCTGTTAGTAAATGTAAAATAACTATTTGAATGGGTGCTGTTAAAGACTTGAGTTTAAAACTATAGCATCTCGTTAGACTAGCAATTGTATAATCAAAAAATGTCTTCTAGAAAAGGCAGTTAAAGATCACAGTGGTTGGGAATTACATTTTAGGAAGTGGAGATCTGATTAATCTCCTAACTTATTTAATTAAGTTTGTTTAGCCATCTCCTTAGCTCTGCAGCAATAAATAAGAATACAGGAGTGTGTGTGCTATGCTGCATGAAGCATATGAGTAGTTAAAGGGATCTCAGGCTTCCAAGATTTGGACTGTATCTGGTTAGGCAATGCACAGCCTATGGAATTTGAAGCTTCATAGCAGGATTAGTGATCATTTGAAATAATCTACCACAAAAGAATAAAGCCTGGTTGGTTGCTAAGCTACTTTGTTGGTTGGTTGGCTTTAACAGATTTGTAAGACTTTGATACTTCATCTCCTTGCTGTAAGGCAATTAATTTAAAAATAGTACTATTTTCTGAAGGTAAAAGTTCTGATAAAAAAAAAGGAGAGAGAGCACCAACTATGAAAACTTAGATAGGTGGATTCTTTTTTTTCTGGTGTGTTTTTTGGGCTTGTGAGCTTTCAGAAGAAAAAAAAAAGAAATTCCCTTACTCCAGAAGACAAATCATGACCTGGCAACTCAGTGACAGGACATTAACTTGTGTGAAAGGGATCTTTGGGTGTTGAGTGACTATGGCTTTGTGTGCTAAGCTCAGTATGTGTCAGATAGGCCCACAAGGTGAGAACACACAGGAACATAAACAGGTATCTATCTTGAAGAGGCTTCAAATAAAGACTGAATGCCAGGTAATTGTGTCTTGCCAAGGTGTCATGCACTGAGTAGAGGTTTGCACCATGTCACTTGCCATCGTCCAGAGATCCTGGGTTAGCAGATGAATGAACAGTAATCCTTTTCCCAAACGCTATTACAGAACAGCAGTAACAAAGCTGTACCACTGCCAGGCTTCAAGGTAGCAGATAATCATGGGGCTGTCTGTATATGCAAAACATCTCTTTCTCAGGGCCTTTGAGCTAGCACTGAGGTAGCTCAGCACTGCACAGCACAGGCATTATCTCAAACTGGCTTTAGATTTTTGAGCATCGTGCTTTAGGATTTGTCTGCCTGTGATCCATATTATGTTTTTAAGCACTTGAGAGGATCTGTGCTTAATGTAACTGTGTACAGAGAGTCCCAAGTTTCATGACTTCTGAGACTGCAGATGTAAAAACAGTGTTGTGTGTGACAGGCAATATTGAAACAATCCATGACTTGAAAAATAACTATCTGAAAAATGTGTGCTGCTGCTTTCTTACCTAGAGGCCTGGGGTATATGTGGACTTACATCATGCTGAAGATGAATACACCTCTGTTTGGCACGTTTGTTCCCTTTTATTTGTTCCTTGCTCCTGAGGAGAGCGTGGAGTGAGCTACAGCTCTCCTGCCCCTAAATTGGTTACTGATTAACCATACAGATTAGGAACAAAGTAGTCCTTGTGAGTCAGGAATTTTTTATCTGAAGCATGAACATGTGAATAGAGAGTATAAACAACGTTGGCTTTTTAATGATTGTCAGTCGCTCCTTCTTTAATGTCACAACCACTATAAGTGACATACATAAAAGGAATCTCCTTTACAAGAGTATCTGCATAGTCCTCTGTAGAGATATTCACTTGGATCTCAGGAGTAACATGTGTTAGCTGTAACAGCCTTTCCTTATTAGTGTGCTGATGTTTCTTGAAAAGCATCTTGATTGTGATGTTTCTGAAAATGATCAGCTGCCAGCTGTGAACATTAAAAGGCTGAGTACACAGAGGGGAAATAGTTTTCACTAGAGCAAGTTTATTCCTAGTAACACCTGGCTTCTTGGATAAATGTAAGTTGATTCATAGTCTGATAGAGGTTTTGCAGTAAAACTTAGCGGTGACCTCAAAAAAAAGAGAAAACTGCATGGTCAGATACTGGATGCAGAATGAAAGAATCTGGAAGGTTGAGGGTACCAAAAATTTGAGTCAGAATGGAATTTTGCAGAGAGTTTTGCAACACCGTGAACCACCAGTGATCTTAGATGCTTAGTTTCAGTGGAACTGTAGAAAAAAACCCATGAAACAATACAAAACCCCATTTCATTGAACTGCTGGGTTCAGGAGGCTCTGTTCATTTAGAAATCCAAGTTCTGAAATGCTGCCTAAAATTGCCTGGCTTTTTTATGTATACTGCAAGCATTAAAACACTGCGAGTATTGCCCCAAACACAGTGCTGGGGCCTCAGTGCTAGCAGACAGTGGCAATAAGATGTGATTTTCACTTGTGGGTGGGCTAGGTTTGTATCAAGAAACACAGGTTGGGATGATTCTCTTAACATTCTGAGTAGGATTCAAAGACTCTGGAAAAATTCAGCAGAGCCAATCTTTGAAGAAGAACTCTCTCAGACTTTGCTGAAGAGACAGGTCAAGCGGCAGTGCTGTAGGGAGCTTTAATCCATGCCATTAGAAATTCTGTAAGAGTCAAAGTGGCCGAGATGAACTGAAGCCCCTGAAGAGTCTCTTGAAAATTTTACCTGTCATGATGAATACTGTAATTATGATTGTTAAAGATTGTTGTTATGTGCTGTTCTTTTCCCTAACAATAAGTCTCTCAAGTCTCAGACCAGTCAGGCCTGCATTTATAGTGGACAAAGGGAAACTATCACAGCTGCTCCTTTGTCTTATTCAGTCTTGATTTGTTTGGTGTCCTCAAAAGGCTTCTCTGTCCATAAATTTCCACTCCTCTTGCAAAGCATATGATCTCACCCACGCTGCCTGCCCAGGAGCCCTGTATCTGGGGATTCACTGCCCCCACAATATGCTGGAGCTTGTGCTGCCAGACATAGTTATGGACTACAGCTGTGCCAGGAAGCATGCCAGCACTTCAGCAGCATGGACAACTGCAAAACAGTGCAAGAGAATGGTGCCTGGCCATACAGCTTACAAACCCAGGATTGCCAAGGTCCTAGATCCTACAGGATTTATGGTCCTAGTAGTTCCCCTTCATGCCTTCTGCACTGGGGAACAGAGTCAGCCAGCAGGGCAGTCCTGGCAGTGGCATCTGCACGCTGGGTGCAGCAGCTCAGAGAGTACTTAGTGCACCTGGGACAAAAATCCCTGTGGGATCCTTACTCTCTTGTGCTTTCTGAAAGTGGAACAGCTGGAAGAGCTGGGGAAGGAGCTCCACAGACATCTAGTCAACATCATGGTGCTTTTAGCTGAACTGTTGCTCACCTTGTCTGTGAGAGACTGGGTCCACTCCAGCACAGAGATTCCAAACTAGGCACTTCCTCCTTTTCTCTTGCAACTTCTTTCTCTGCTGAATTAACACATCAGCATTTGGGCCAGACCCTAATTGCAAGGCTCAACAGTGCTGTCATTTTCCTGGCATGGGGCTCCAGTCAGTGCTGGCCAAGGCAGAGGAGGCAGGGAGGGCATAGAAACACTGACTACAAGAGACACCTCAGCAGGGGACAGAGCACAAGGCCAGAGTCACCAGCCTGAGTCATAACTCCTAATGACTCCTAAGCCAGGGTACCACTCTTCAAATTTTGGGCTTAGCTGTATCTGGCTATATGAAGCTTGCTCATATAGGCTGGGCACCAATAATGACCAGACTTTGGGATAAGCTTCAGTTTTCTGTTGAGGCTAGAAAGAGAACTGAGGAACCTGGGAGACTTGATGAATCAATTCTGTCACTGGTGTTCAGGAGATGAAATCCTTGCTATTTTTCTGTTTCTTTATGCAGACCAGAAGCCTTTGAAACTCAAGCAACATGGAGAAGAGAAAGTGGCTTTCAGTTGTGACAGGCCTGTCCTCCTAGCAAGAGCTAAATATGTAGCTCAAATAAAAGCAGGACAAAATGAAAAACTTCTTTCACAGTAGACAAAGGACATTAGATCACTGTTCTCATATTTGGGGTTTGGAGGGTCTTGGTTTTAAGCATAAACCACATCTAACACTCTTTAATTGAGTTTTAATTTTTTAGGTTTTTAATTCTCTGAGATTATCTACACTTTCTTTTCCTGTCTTAGCTGCAGGGATTCTGCGCAATGAAGCAAAAGATCCAAATCTGGGAACTTGTGCTTTGACACACCCTGATTGTCTTGTTATATGAACGTTCCATGAAAAAAGGTGAACTCTTTTTGTGTCATCTAGCACATTTAGCAACCATTTGTGGTGATGGTAGCGCAAACTTTTACTTGTTGCCAACTAAGAGCAGAAGGAGCTCAATGTTGAGGGCTCTCCCTTTTCTGAAGTGCCTGTTTACAGGACAACATGAAATGCTCAGGTGAGCAAGACGGATTCCAACTGTCCCAAAGGTGGCAGCATCTTCTGGCCTCCCGCAGATGGCTGTGAGCCAGCAGTGCCTGGCATGGTCATGAATTACACAAATAGGTGCACAGATAATCTGTGCTGCAAAGGGGTCTTTGATCTGTTTCATCAGGTGCTGCTCTCTTGTACCACAGGTCGAAGACCTTTGGGGGTTTAAACTCCTGGTCACGGTGGGTCCCATCAGTTCAGGCCACTGGCTTGTGATGAGGAGCTGTGCAAAGGCTCATTTGGAGCCTTCCACCGTGTACCCTCTGCCCTGGCACCCACCTTTAAGCCCTGGCCTGGGCCCCAGCCCTTGCATGGGCTGTGCTGGTAGTGTGCCATGCCTGGCCCTGTACCTCACTGATGCTGCTGTGGCTTCCTGGTGTGACATGGGGACCAGCCTCATCCCTGCAGCCTGGCTTGGTGGTTGGCAGACTCTGGCTGACCCTTTCACCACTGTGGCACCTGCTCCACTGTCCTTGCTCAGCAGCAGTGGAGCAGTGTCAAACTGGTGTGGTGCCTGCCTTGCTCTCAGCATCTGGCATGGTTTCTCCTGCCAAGAATCCCTACTTTGCTGCTCTCCTGCACCTGGAAGGGGCACAGCAGGACTGGGAATTAAAATCCTAGATTACAGAGGGATGTTGTTGCTACAGTATCTTCTCCAGTAGCAAGGCAGCCTTTCATAGGAGTGGAAAATACAAACCCTCACTCTGGTGCACATGTTGGAAGAGACTGATGGAAAGAGGTATATGGAGGCACATGTGCTATCCAGTGCCTGTATGGGTTTGACTTTGTGCTGTGACATGTTAATTTGTTGAAGACACTTTCAAGAGCTCAGGCCTTCATCTGCATCATATGTAGGTGTGCACTTAACTTAAACTCACCTGCTACATGCAAATGAAGGCCTTCCTGGCTCAGCATACCCATGCTCTTTTCTTTAATAACACAAGCAGTCTGATTTAGGAATACTGAAACAGACAGACTGCAGAATTTTCAGTAGTTGGATTAATTGCCTTGTAATGTAAAAACAGTCCAACTTGGTCTGTGTTCTCATGTAACACTGGCATGCATGAAATGCAGGACGCCCAGTGGTTTATAGAGAAATACTGCACCGTTTTCATGGGAAGAGGTTTTAAAGGTGTTGGGATTGCAGGTGAACAGTGTGAGAAATGATACCGAGAAAGGTTTATTACTTGTTACCATACCTTAAATGCATCTCTAGGACCTGGTTATGATTTTCACTGCTGAGAGACACTTTGTGTTCTTTGTGTTAAAGGACTGTATTTTTTCATATAAAGGCATATTGATGGTGCTAATTCATAATTGATAATCTATGTAATTAGGTACTGTATTACATATACACCTGTATTGTTTCAGGTACTTGCTACAAAAGTATGTGAAATTCATTGTACATTTAAAAGTATAAATTGAGGTGAAACAGGCCACCCACCTCCTGTATAAATTGCTTCTTGCAAGACAGCTTTGCTCAGGGATGAGTCCAGATTAACATATTCTCAGGCAACCCCTTTGCACTCAAGTAGGCAGCTGTGCTGTCCCAAACACAGGGAATTCCTGTGGGAATTCCTGTCTGCCTCAACACTGAGACAGAGGCAATGTGACATACATTCAAAGCAGCCCCTCTAGAGCTGCCTCTCTGCTTTGCATGAGATTTCATGTCATACAGGAGTGTTCCTGCTGCAGGTGTGGGATAAACCCTTTGGTGTGCCTGGAAATGGTGGCCTGGAAGCACCTGTCTTAGTTCTGTTCTGAATCAAACCAGCTGAACTATGCTCAGCACATGTTCTGTTTCCACTTGTGCCACTGGGAAACGAGAACCAGTTCTTGCTTTTCACTGGGTGCTTCTCTGCCCAACCACTGCATCAAACTTGACATCGGTCATCTTCTTCAGAACATTCAGGGCGCGTTCTGGAAACACCCTGAAAGAGATAATAACATGAAATTAAATGTGGGCTGAGAAAAAGTTAAATTATGGGGAAAAGTGGCACTGCAGGTGAGGGGAGAGCTGGTCTGGGAGCAGAATGCATGCACACACGTGGACTGAGGCTAGGTTTTAAACTGGGCATTTTTTCTGAAGAACGTCACCCTCTTCAATCTCCAACTAATTTTAACTCCAATCCCACCCATCTCCTTTTATGAGAATTCCAGGACAGTTATGTACTGGACATGATTTAGGCTGCAATATTGCTGCAGAATCCAGGAAGTTTTCACACTGAACAGAGACATGTGCATTTGCTTTCTCTTTTCTTTCAGAACATGTTATCTGGTTAATCTGGACATTCTTGGGAGGAAAAAAAAAAGCAGACCTGAACATTTTTAGACTTCTTCTTAAAAAGAAATTTAGAATTAGACCCAAATTTGCTGACTTTCACAAATAGTAAATTACTAAGAGTTTCAGGAGAAACTGTAGAAGATAACTGAAAACTAAATTTAGTTGTTCTGATGTTATTTCTAGGTTTGAAAGCTGAGCTCTGATGTAAACACCTCCTCAGCAGAGTGGCTACACTGGTTATTAAAGACGTGTGAGAGGACAACTCTTGCTTTACATAGCAGAGCTAAGCAATACAGCCATTCTGAAGCAATTTTCCCAGCCTCCATGGCCTCAGTCTTTGGTGCTGATGTGAAGAAATAAACACTAATAAGTAGCAGCTACTCAGCTCTTTCTGGAACTGAGGGTGCTGTTTCAGAGAATGTGGTATTTCCAGATGGAAAATAATGATCTGTGAAGAAAAACTGTTCCTTTGTTCTCCCTCTCCTTCCTTATTGTCCTGCAGAGCAGTTGACCTCTCCATTGCAAACAGTTACCTGCAGCAAGCGGATTAGGAGGACCTATGAGAGGGCTCAAAACAATCTTTGTGTATGATGTCTATTGTCACTAGAAAGAACCACTGCATTATTAGTTACCTTATGACGTGTCCTAAAATAATTGAATCAGATTTTGCAAGTTTGAGGATGCTGCATTCAGCAAGTTATAGTTGATACTTGTTGATACATTTATTTTTTCTACTTACCTTTCAAGCAGTAAAGCAACACTCTGATTTGATGGAACAAAAACCATTTTCTGGTTGGTGACTATTCCTTCCATCAGAGCCTCCACAACTTCCTCAATCTCCAAAATCTTTCCAAGCCTGCACAAGAAAACACACATCTAAGAGCTGTGGTGGTAGAAGGCAGTGGTACAAGCTTCACATGGATGCTACACATAGGCACAAACTCAGGTAATTCAAATTGTGTGGGTTAAAGGACAGTGCAGATCTTCTGACAATTAAACACACTGTTATGACACAGTCAGTGGGGATAGAAGGCCTAAAGCTGGGGTAATGTGCAGTGCCTTGCTGCAAAGAAGGAAGGAGAGGAACACAGAGTATTGAGAGTTACCTTGTACTGGGGTTTTTGACAAATCCAGTGTTTATAAACACCGGACAAAGGCATGTGGTTTTTATTCCATCCTTTCCCAGGGTAGACAGCTCCTCTGTCAGAGCTTTATGAAATCCAACTGCAGCAAACTTGCTTGAGCTGCAGGAGGGGAAAAAGCACAAATTAGAAGGTATAAATAGTATTTCTACCTCTCTACAACTGCAAATGGCCTGAACAATCACACAGTACAGGCTAGGAGAAAAAAATCCAACCAAATAATGTAATCCAGCTGAGGGACAGGGCAGGGACTAATTCTAACTTCCCCTGTGCCAGAATGTAATGCTGGATTAGATACTATGCAGGGTGTGAACAGATAGGCAAAACAGACAGACACACATCAGGAAACCTTTGAAAAGAGTAAACTATGTGCATCAATAGATAGGTGTCCCATTTTTCCCATGGAATAAGATTCTTAAAAGGAATGCAGCCTGAATCTCTAAGGAGGACAGGCAGGGTAGAAATGGAGATTAACCCTATACTGTTTGTTGTACAATACAGGAGCATCTCGGAAAAGTTTTGTGTGAGCTTTGAAATAGAGGAGCAGTATGCAAGCAAAACTGAGGAACAGCCTGGCACAGAAATAGGTGCAGGCCCGTAGTTTAAGTCAATTCCAAAAAAATAGAGAAGACTGCTGCACATGGAGCTGCTGTTATAGAGGCTACATGTGACACAGAATAAGAATGTGCAATCTAACAGGTTTTCTGGGCATGGACTGTGATTTTCTGGACATGTTTCAAGTAGAAAAGCAGTTTTATGTCAAAACAGCAGAAGTATTTCTATACACGACAGTCACTGCCACAATGGTAAAAAGATCAAAAGCTACTCATTAGGAGTTTTCTTGACAACACACAGAATCACTATGTCCTAAGAAGGTGAAGGGAGGATACCTGTTCTGCTAAGCAAAAGTCTGAATCAGCGTGGGAGAGAAAAAAGCAGAATCTTTCATTAGTTGATGTGTCACATGACTATTCTTTCATACAAGCATTGCTCCCAATTCAGTCAGAGCTAACAGGCAAATTGGTGGGAACCTCCAGGCATCCTAAAGTGCTGGCTATTGTGCTTTCTTCCTCGTAAACACAAAACTTTGTCCATACCATATTCACAAGGAGGATTATTTCAGTTACTTGGCACTTTATGATGCAGAAAAGACAAATAAAAAATAATGGAGCTGATCTAAAAACCACTTACCAATAAGCCACCATGAAAGAAGTCACAAAATGACCTGCTGCTGAAGCCACCGTGACAATGTGCCCATAGTTGTTGTTCATCATGGCTGGCAGAAAAGCTCTTGTGGTCTTGAAAGTCAGTTAGAAGCAAAAATGCAGGAGGCAGGAAGGAAGAAAAAAACAGGTTTTCTTAGGCATATTCAGCACTGACCCTGAATATCATTCATTAAGAGACTAATGCTTTGTGCTGCACAGCGCCTCACATTCTGAGAGCCACAGGGATACTTGTTCTCTGATCAGCTGCTGCATCTGGCAAGCTGCTCTCCAGTAAACAGGATCTGATTTTTGCTTCTCCCCTATGCAGCTCTTTAAGTTTCAGGTGTCAGTGGCAATGCTGACAGTGTCTCACCCGCAGCACGCACACTGAAACCCTTGTCAGCCTGTACCTGCTCCTTCTGCTGCAAACAAGCATTGCTTAAGAGCAGAAACCCTCCCACTCTGTAAGCCTCACTACAGCTCTGACAGACACCAACCCGTGCTGCAGATGAGGCTGTCACCCACCTGCTCAGATCAGCCAAAGGTTACTCAAGTTTTCCAAAGACAATCTACTGAGGTGCCCCTGTGCTGTACACACCCAAAAGACAATTAGGTAATTCCCTGGTAATAATGGTTACTTTAACTCTGCTTTCCCAACAACGCTCCCCAAAAAAGTAGCTATGGAGAAGGTAGTGGCCCTTACCCACATGTGAGCAAGAATGTTGACTTCAAACATTCTTTCTATCTGGTGGTCCTGAGTCGAGAGCAGGTCAGCAACTGTGATCACACCAGCATTGTTCACCAGGATGGTCACATCCCCAATTTCCTTCTTCACCTTTTGGAGACAAAAAAAAGGCCCAGAAGTGTGTCTGTCATTCATTAGAAAAAAAGATAAAAAATAAAAAAAGCAAGGCTGCAGAAGATGTGCAACAATTCCCAACATAGTTTCTTTTATGCAGAGGAAGATCACACCTCTTTTGCAGGAACTGTGCAGTAGTGCCATGAGGTCTGGGTTAGATGTGATCCTTCTCCCTTAAATAATTACTGCCAACATTTATTGTCCTCCACACCCTGCGCACAGACACAATTTGGACTGTGTAGTCACAGTTGGGACTATAAAAGTACTGACTGTTTTCAGCCAGCTGGACCAGAGCCTTTACAGTGAAATGTTTCACATGGCCTCAGTGCTGTCTGTGCTCCTTCAGAGGCTGGAACTCTACAGAGCCAATTTGGCAACGAGGAGCGATCCCCTGGAGCCTCACTAAAGAAGAGAAGCCTGGCTGCGACCTCGGAAGTGCTACATCTCTCTGTTCACAGAGGAAAGCAGGAGTGGGGATTTGCCTGTAATGCCTCTTTTCTGGTTTTCCTGACTTTTCTGGAAATCCAGCATGTTTGGGTGGGCCTTTGGCTTTGCCCCTGCTCCCCTACCTTCTCTGCAGCGCTGTAGATCTCCTCCCGTTTGCTGCAGTCCACCACAAAGGCTTCAACAGTGGCTCCCAGGCTTTTGCATTCTGCTGCCGTCTCGTCAACGCCGTGCTGGAAGGGGCAGGAAAGAGAAACAGCCGTGCACAACTGTCCCTGTTCTTGTGTTGCTGCTCAGGCTTCGTGGCAGAGCAGTCACAAGCTGCAGATGTCTCTTAATTGTGTAAGCACTGCCAGGCCTCTGAACAGTTGATGGCTACCCAGGGAAACAGCTGTAGGTGGGGTCCTTGGGAGGACATTCCAGCCTTAAATTCTGGACCTGTGTACACTGACTACCAGAAAATAAATCATAGAATCATGGATTGACTTGGAAGGGACCTTAAAGATCACGTTGTACCAACATCCTGCCACGGGCAGAGACACCCTGCACCATACCAGGTTGCTTAGAACTCCATCCAACCTGGTCTCAAACACTTCTAGGAATGGGGCATCCACAAGTTCTGTGGGCAACCTGTTCCCGTGCCTTACCATCCTCACAGTAAAGAATTTCTTCCTAATATCTAATCTAAACCTACTCTTTCAGTTTGAAGCCACTCCCTCTTGTCGTGTCACTACATGCTCTTGTAAACAGACCTTTCATCTCATGTTTTTCTATGTTTCCTTCAGGTAATGTAAGGCCACAATTAGGTCACCCCAAAGCTGTCTTTTCCAGTCTGAACAATCACAATTCCCTTAGCCTTTAGGAACGTGGCAACAAGAGTGAGTTTGCCTTGGTAAGGCACATGTAACTAGGCTGCAGAAAGGGGGCACACAGAGCCTATCACAGCACAGCAGACACTGTGAGTGCAAACAGACCTCTTAAAATACAGAGTCGTCTGACACCCGAGATATGAAAAGTGGCTCTATGTGTTTCTGTATTCACAGACTGGGTGTGAGAGGAGAAGTGCCTTCCACACTTGTATTGGGTCTGGCTGAGATGGAGTTCATTTCCCGGTAGGAGCCTCACAGTGCTGTGTTTTGCATTACTTGCTAGAAAGGGGCTGATGACGCACCAGTGTTTCGGCTACTGCTCAGCAGTGCTGGCACAGCATCAATGCTGTCTCTCCAGCATTTCCCCCCCCAATCAGAAGGTGGGGGATGGGCAAGATCCTGGGAGGGGATACAACTAAGACAGCTGACCCAAACTGACCAAAGGGATATTCCATACCACATGATGTCAGCTCAGATGTGAAAGCTACGAAAAGAGCAGGGGAGGAGGGCTTCCATTATTTATGACGTTTGTCTTATGGAGCAACTGCTAGGTGTGCTGAAACCCTGCTTCCCAGGATGTGAGTGGACAATGCCTGCAGCGGGGAAGTAGAGAACAAAGTATTTTTTTTTCTCTTTGCCTGCATGCACACAAAATTTTGCCTTTAGTAAACTCCCTTATCTCAGCCTACAAGTCCTTTTCCATGTTATTTTCTCTGCCCAGTCGAGCTGAGAAGGGGGATTGGCTTGGTGGGCACCTGGCATTCAGCCAAGGTCAACCCACCACAACAGTGCAAAATGTAGAAAAATATTTCTTATGGAATGCCATTTGACACACACAGAACAGAAGCTCCTTCTAAGTCACTATTATCAACCCACTAAGTCACAGCAGAAATGACTTTGCTGTAGCCTTGTCCCTAGGAGCCAGAAAGCCCTGTCAGTGGTGACCTGTACAGTGAAAAGCCTCAGGTCACAAATAGCCTGGGACAGCTCAGCACCTGACATTACCTGTGCAGGTCCCTGCAGTGGGTGACTGCCCTCAGTCCTGGCTGCTGCTTAAGGCTGAGAGCCCCCGGGAAGGAGACCTTTGTTTACACAGCTGGATCCTTCGGGATCCACCCACCCTGTGGTATTGAATCTGTTTCCCAGCACCAAAGCCAGGTTCTGCTCGCTACTAAATTCATTCCTTAATCTCCACATTCCATCCAGTGAACATGGACAATGCTGTACTTTGTTGCAGCCCTGTACAAACCTGGAGAGCGGGGCCAAGCCCCCTCCACCCCTCCAGTGTCTGGTCTTAGCCACAGTGGGCAGCACGAACAAACACTGAAAATGCTCTCCAGTATCTTCCCTGTTTACACATCCCCTTGTTCTTGGCATGTTTTTGGTTTGCGGTATTTTTACCCGTTTGTGGTGGGCTGGGTTTTGGTTTTGCAGCTTCAAGAGGACAGGATGAAGTCTGCAGCTCCTGACGCACTGGGTCAGAAACCTTTCCCACTCTCCGCTGTGCAGACTCTCACCCTCCCTGTACAGCTGGTTGGATGCACACACCGCACTTGGCCTTGATCCCTGCGGAATGCCAAGCTGCGTGTTTGCACCTGTCCATCCTCCACCTGCCAGGGTCTCTTTGCATTCCAGTCANCCCGTGCCGGGCGGGGGCTGCTGCGGGGCCGGGGCGGCGATGGCCGCGCTGGGCTCCGGAACCGCGGCGGGCTGGGCGCCACGGAGCGGGGCCGCGAGCCGTGCCTTTACCTTGCTGATGTCCCAGAGCACCAGCCTGCTCCGGCGCCGGGCGAACTCGAGGGCGGTGGCTCTGCCGACGCCGTGGCCGGCGCCCGTGATGAGCACCAGCTCTCCGCTGACGGACTTTCTCCTCACGGGCACGAACAGCCGCACGAACGCCTCCAGGTAGGCGAAGACCAGCGTGCCCAGGAACACGACCGTTTCCACGAGCAGATTCATCGCTGCCGTCCCCCGAAGGGCCTCTGACGTCCCGGCTGGACTTCAGTCCCCTTTGAGGAGGAGGCGGGTTGTTGATTTACCAGCGGCCGCCCCGGCTCCCCGCGCCCGTCCCTGTCGGTGCCGGCAGGATCGTCCCCCGGGCGGGGGCGGCTCCGTGCCCGTGTCCTTGTGCGGGCCCCGGGGGGCAGAGGAGCCGGGGGGGCAGAGGAGCCGGGGGGCAGAGGAGCCGGGGCTGCCCCGCACGAAAACCCCGTCCTGCCGCCGCCTGGGTGCGCCGGGCGCGGCCGCACCCCCGCGGCTCCCGGCGGGTCCTGCCCCCTTCAGGCTGAGGAAAACAGGCGGCAGAGGAGCGCGGAACATTCAGTGTTCCGCCCTGGGCTGCGGTCCTGCCGCATGGCAGCGCTCGGTCCCCCGCGACTGCTTATTCTTGACTTTGTCCCCGCACAGGGACCTTGCTGTGCCTCTCTCAGGCCGCTGTGCCAAGAGGACAGCAAAACGCGTTCTTGTTTGTCGCTTGGAAAAGGGACAACTGGCAATCAAGCCGCTCATCCAGCCGCCGACAAAAGCGTCTTGCAGTTCCCTTCAGCTCTGTTTCCTGACCGCGCTTTGCGATTTCCCAGTTCCCATGAGGTCCTTGAGCAGTTTTCTTCGTGGTCCTGCCTTCCACTGCAGACCTGTGCACTGTCAGCAGACTTTGTCCCGTACCTTCCTCTTCCAGGTCACTTAAGGAAAGCAGAATGAGACCGGTCCTTTCAACTTGTGGAAGCAGGTGAGCTCTTGCCTGGCTGCTCTCTCTTATTCTGTCTTTTAATTAGTGATCCAGACTCAGACTTTTCATCTTATCCTATGGCTGCTTAGTTTCCTCAAGTCCTTTGGAAAATGGCATTGACTGCCTGAATTGGGTGATCCTTACCTAATCGAATCTGAATCACAGAACTCACACTTGGTCTTGCTTGTGTGTAAATGGAGTATCCAAACCTTAACCCGAATGGGAATGCTTTTAGGAAATAGGAGAAAAGTAGTCTCAGGTGGTTTTTCCAGCTCTAAGGATGTAACTGCATGGTCTTACTTGAGAAGGATTGCTGACCTTAGTCCTTTGCTTTTCAGTTAAAAAACTACATGTATCACAGTCATGTCCATAATTTCTTTTAAGAATATTTTCGAGCTGCTTGGGGAGAAGTGAAGGTTTCATCACTATCTGTCAACTCACCAAAATCAATCTCCAGTTAAGATTATAGTTCTTGAAAAGTATTGGTTTTTCCTGATGGTTTGGCTGCATTGTTGCTCACCTTG
The DNA here is from genome assembly GCA_013396755.1 of Sclerurus mexicanus. NCBI lineage: Eukaryota > Metazoa > Chordata > Aves > Passeriformes > Furnariidae > Sclerurus > Sclerurus mexicanus. The sequence continues at coordinate 39,485 of VWZF01002845.1, forward strand.
TCTGTGATAGACTGAGTTGGCCTCAGCACAGAGATTCCAAACTAGGCACTTCCTCCTTTTCTCTTGCAACTTCTTTCTCTGCTGAATTAACACATCAGCATTTGGGCCAGACCCTAATTGCAAGGCTCAACAGTGCTGTCATTTTCCTGGCATGGAGCTCCAGTCAGTGTTGTGGCCAAGATGGGGGAGACAGGGAGGGCATAGAAACTCCAAGAGACACCTCAGCAGAAGGCAGAGCACAAGGCCAGAGTCACCAGCCTGAGCCATGAGTCAGTCCTAAGCCAGGGTGTGTGGTACCAGTCTTCAAATTTTGGGCTTAGCTGTATCTGGCTATATGAAGCTTGCTCATATAGGCTGGGCACCAATAATGACCAGACTTTGGGATAAGCTTCAGTTTTCTGTTGAGGCTAGAAAGAGAACTGAGGAACCTGGGAGACTTGATGAATCAATTCTGTCACTGGTGTTCAGGAGATGAAGACCTAAATCCTTGCTTTTGCATATGTTTCTTTATGCCAAGCAGACTTGCAGCCATAGGAGACAGGGAAGAACTGTAGCCACATATGAGGTACTGCACAAGTTGCCTTGCCCAGTAATTCCTTTGGGCTCTGAGAGACTAGACTAGATCTGACAAAAAAGGAGCGAACACAGTCTCCCTTTCCTGAGGACCACATATGCTGAGAAACGGACTCTTCAGGAGAGTGCTGTCTGTCATTCCCCAGATGGATTTTTGTCTTCCAGTTTAATGCCACTGTGAGAATCCGAATGATGCACAAGGCTAGTGGAAGTGGTGTGCCAGGAGAAGCCAGATATCTTGTCTGATGTGTCCTACTGAAGCCAGTCTGAGAAGAGAGCCTAGTCATCAGGATGCTGACTTGTCTGTCTCAGGGGTCTCTTTGAGCTTTTTCTTTGGAGTCATTGGACCGTCTTATACCCTTTTCTGAAGTACCTGTTTACAGGACAGCACAAAATGCTCAGGTGAGCAGGATGGATTCTACTGGAAGCCACCCATTTCCAGCTGTGCTGAAGGTGGCAGCATGTTCAGGCGTCTCACAGATGGCAGCAAGCCAGCAAGTGCCTGCAGTGGTTGGGAGTTGCACAAGTACATGCACAAATAATCTTTGATCTGAATTTCATCAGGTGATGCTCTCTTGTACCACAGGTCGAAGACCTTTGGGGGTTTAAACTCCTGGTCACGGTGGGTCCCATCAGTTCAGGCCACTGGCTTGTGATGAGGAGCTGTGCAAAGGCTCATTTGGAGCCTTCCACCGTGTACCCTCTGCCCTGGCACCCACCTTTAAGCCCTGGCCTGGGCCCCAGCCCTTGCATGGGCTGTGCTGGTAGTGTGCCATGCCTGGCCCTGTACCTCACTGATGCTGCTGTGGCTTCCTGGTGTGACATGGGGACCAGCCTCATCCCTGCAGCCTGGCTTGGTGGTTGGCAGACTCTGGCTGACCCTTTCACCATTGTGGCACCTGCTCCACCATCTTTTCTTGGACCTAGTTCACACCTTCATTGAAAAGAGACACCTTTGGGTTAAAAAATGTATTTATTTGTAATAAGGAGTGTTGATGGTGCTAATGCATGATTGATAATTGATGTCATTAGGCATTACTTTGCAAACAAGGCTGCATTATTTCAATAATACAAATTAATTAATTAAATTATACTCATTACATATGCACATGAAACTAAGTGTTCAATTGAGCACATTTTTTTTACATTTAAAAAGATAAATTGAGGTGAAACAGGCCACCCACCTCCTGTATAAATTGCTTCTTGCAAGACAGCTTTGCTCAGGGATGAGTCCAGTTTAACATTCTCAGGCAATCCCTTTGCAGCTTGCTGTCCCAAACACAGGGAATTCCTGTCTGCCTCAACACTGAGACAGAGGCAATGTGACATACATTCAAAGCAGCCCCTCTAGAGCTGCCTCTCTGCTTTGCATGAGATTTCATGTCATACAGGAGTGTTCCTGCTGCAGGTGTGGGATAAACCCTTTGGTGTGCCTGGAAATGGTGGCCTGGAAGCACCTGTCTTAGTTCTGTTCTGAATCAAACCAGCTGAACTATGCTCAGCACATGTTCTGTTTCCACTTGTGCCACTGGGAAACGAGAACCAATTCTTGCTTTTCACTGGGTGCTTCTCTGCCCAACCACTGCATCAAACTTGACATCGGTCATCTTCTTCAGAACATTCAGGGCGCGTTCTGGAAACACCCTGAAAGAGATAATAACATGAAATTAAATGTGGGCTGAGAAAAAGTTAAATTATGGGGAAAAGTGGCACTGCAGGTGAGGGGAGAGCTGGTCTGGGAGCAGAATGCATGCACACACGTGGACTGAGGCTAGGTCTTAAACTGGGCATTATTTCCAAAGAATACATAGCTCTCATCAATCTCTGACTAATTAAACTCCAATCCAATTCCTGTTAGGACATTTCCAGTGCTGGGTATATACTGAGCAGTATTTGGGTTGCAATATTGCTGCAGGATCGAGGAAGGCTCAATACTGTATAGATACGGGTTTGTATTACGTGTTTCATGCTCTGAAAAGCAGTAGGTCTAAGGCCTAAGGAAGGATGAAATGTTAACACTGAGCTACAGTTTCCTCACCTAGCATTCTTAAGAGTTGTATCTCTTTGTCACCCTGTTCCAAATTAAGACAAAAAGCAAAGTTATCCTAAGGGCTTTGACAGCATTAGTTTTGATCTCTCTATGCTTCTGCAGACTTGCACTGTCAGCAAGTAGCTCTTAGAGATGCAAAAAGACTTAAAAACTTTTTCCCACTGTCTGGTGTTGGATTTTGCGAACAAGGTATTACCAAGTGTTTCATGAAATACTGTAGGAGTTAACTGAGAAGTTAACTTAGTTGTTCTGATGTGAATCACAGATTTGGAATTTGAGCTCTGGTAAAAACACCTCCTCAGCAGAGCAGCTACACTGCATAATAAAGATGTGTGAGAAGATGCTTTATGGGGCAGGGAGCAGTAGAGCCATTTTGAAGCAAAGTTCCCAGCCTCTGTGACCTCTGGTTTTGGTGCTGACGTGAAGAAACAAACACTAATAAGCAGCAGCTCCTCAGCTCTTTCTGGAACAGTGCTGATTCAGAGAAACTGTTGTTTGCAAGCCCAAAGGAAATAATGATTTGTGAAGAAAAACTGTTTTCTTGCTCTCCCTCTCCTTCCGAATTGGCCTGTAGAGCAGTTGAGCTCTCCACTGAGAACAGTTATCTGCAGCAAGTGGATTAGAAGGACCTATGAGGGAGTTCCAAAAATCTTTGTGTATGATGTCATTAGAAAGAACCACCATTACCTTGTTACGTGTAAATCTCATACTAAAACATTTTAGATAGTGGTGGTTTAATAAATAACACTCTCTCCTGCAGACAGTTACACATTACCTAGTCACTGTAGGAATACTGATGTCAAATCTACATTGATAAGTACAGCAATGTCAAATACTGAAGGTAATATAAAATAAAACTGGGCTGAATGTAACCTACTTCTGTTCAGCTATCATTTCAGAGTTTCTCTGTGCTGCCAAACTATATCTTTTACTACCATGAGTGCAAAATGCAGTTTTCCACACAATAAACTTGATTCAGATGTTATAAGTTTGAACTTCTTAGAGAGTTAGCATTGTTGTTTCCATTCCCACTTTTTAATTTTCCTTTGCTACTTACATTTCAGAAAGCAAAGCAATGTTTAGCTGTGGTGGAACAAAAACCATTTTCTGGTTGGTGACTATTCCTTCCATCAGAGCCTCCACAACTTCTTCAGTCTCCAAAATCTTTCCAAGCCTGCACAGGAAAACACACATCTAAGAGCTGTGGTGGTAGAAGGCAGTGGTACAAGCTTCACATGGATGCTACACATAGGCACAAACTCAGGTAATTCAAACTGTGTGGGTTAAAGGACAGTGCAGATCTTCTGACAATTAAACACACTGTTATTACACAGTCAGTGGGGATAGAAGGCCTAAAGCTGGGGTAATGTGCAGTGCCTTGCTGCAAAGAAGGAAGGAGAGGAACACAGAGTATTGAGAGTTACCTTGTACTGGGGTTTTTGACAAATCCAGTGTTTATAAACACCGGACAAAGGCATGTGGTTTTTATTCCATCCTTTCCCAGGGTAGACAGCTCCTCTGTCAGAGCTTTATGAAATCCAACTGCAGCAAACTTGCTTGAGCTGCAGGAGGGGAAAAAGCACAAATTAGAAGGTATAAATAGTATTTCTACCTCTCTACAACTGCAAATGGCCTGACCAATCACACAGTACAGGCTAGGAGAAAAAACCGCAACCAAATAATGTAATCCAGCTGAGGGGCAGGGCAGGGGCTAATTCTAACTTTCCCTGTGCCAGAATGTAATGCTGGATTAGATATTGCTGCCTTGGGAGTAATTGCAAAATGAATAGCACATGTCTCAAAAAAAGTCACTTTGGTTGCAAACAGACAGCGTAAGGAAATCTTAGAATAGATGGACATTCTGTTTCACCCATGTGAGAAGATTTTTAAAAGGAATGCAGCCTGAATCTCTAAAATTAATGAGGACAGGCAGAGTAGAAACAAACATTAATGCTCTACTGTTTCTTATACCACATGGGAGTGTCCTGTGACTTTTGAAATAGAGGAGCAGTATGCAAGCAAAACTGAGGAACAATCTGGCACAGGAATAGGTGCAGGCCTCTAGTTTAAGTCAACTCCAAAGAAAGGAGAACCAGTTAATCAGCTTATTGACTGCTATGCATCTGGACAGTGCAATCCCAGTAAAATCCCTGGCTGGGGAGTTCTCACATTGCTGACAGTGAGTGACTCTCTAAGAAGAAAGCATTCCCAGGGAAAGATTGCTCTAAGAAGGAGTGTTCCCACGGGAAGACTGCTGCTCCTGGAGCTGCTGTTAGAGAAGGTTAGATGTGATACAGAATGACAACATGCAATGTAACACGTTTAATGTGCAAACACCCTGATTTTCCCAACATGTTTCAAGTAGAAAAGTAATTTTATGTCATGATGGCAGAAGATGAGGGGGAAGCTCAGCAGGGCATATGTCATGGTGGGAGACTGTTACAGAGCAGGATGAACAGGCAGATGAGGCATTCTACAAGCAGCTGGCAGAAGTCTTACGGTCGCTGGCCCTTGTGGGCAGCTCCAACTTGCCAAGTGTCTGCTGGAAATACAATACAGCAGACAGGAAGCAGCCTAAGAGGTTGCTAGAGTGTGTGGAAGACAACTTCCTAACACAACTGGTAAATGAGCCGCCCAGAGGAGGTGCCCTGCTAGACTTGTTTGTGAACAAAGAAGGACCAGGGGGTGATGTGGTGTCTGCCAGTGGCTGTGTTGCGCACAGTGACCACAAAATGTTAGAGTTTTCAATACTGGGTGAAGTAAGAAGAGGTACCAGCAGAACTTCCACCTTTGATCTGTTTAGGAGATTGATTGCCAGCATCCCCTGGGAGTCAGTCCTGAAGGGCAGAGGAGTCCAGGAAGGTTGGATGTGCTTTAAAAAGGAATTCCTGAATATTCAGGAGGAGGCTCTCCCCATGTGTAGAAAGAGAAGTTGTTGGAGAAAAAAAAGACTGGCCTGGTTAAAAAGAGAATTTAGGGGGAAAAAAGAGAATCTATTGTCTCTGGAAGGAGGGTCAGGTAACTTGGGAGAAGACTACAAGGATGTCATGAGGTCATGCAGGGAGAAGATTAGAAGGGTCAAAGCCCAACTAGAACTTGGTTTGGCCACTACAGTTAAAGAGAACAAAAAGAGTTTCTATAAATACGTTGGCTGCAAAACAAGGATCAAGGAGAGTCCATCATTTGTTGCAGAGGTTAGTGTAGTGTTAGGGGATGAGGAAAGGCAGAGGTACTTAATGGTTTCTTTGTCTGTTTTTAATATCAAGACCAGTTGTCCTCAGGATACCCAGCTCCCTGAGCTGACAGTTAGGGACAGGAAGCTGAGTGAAGCCCCATAATCCAGGAGGAGATGGTTAGTGACCTATCATACCAATTAGACGGTCACAAATCTGTGGGTCCTGTACTGCCCATCTACAAGAAGGGTCAAAAAGATGATCCAGGGAACTACAGGTCTGTCAGCCTAACCTCAGTTCCAGCCAAGGTCATGAAAGAGATCATCGTGAGTGTCATTACATGGCGCATGCAGGACAAGCAGAGGATCAAGTCCAGTCAACGTGGATTTATGAAAGGAAGCGCCTGCTTGACCAACTTCATCTCCTTCTATGACAAAGTGACCCCTTTAGCAGATGAGGAAGAGGTTGTGGATGTGGTCTATGCAGACTTCAGTAAAACATTTGACACTATCTCCCACAGCATCCTCCTAGAAACACTGGCTGCACGTGGCTTGGATGCGTGGACTCTTTGATGAGTAAAATACTGGCTGTATGGCCAGGCCGAGAGAATTGTGGTGAATGGAGTTACATCCAGGAGGCAGCCAGTCAATAGTGGGGTTCCCCAGGGCTTAGTACCGGGGCCAGTCCTGTTTAACATCTTTATTGATGATCTGGAGATGGGGATAGAGTGCACCCTCAGTAAATTCACAGAAGACACTAGGTTGGGTGGGACTGTTGATCTGCTCGAGGGTAGGAAGGCTCTGCAGAGAGACCTGGGCAGACTGTCAGTGGCCTGAGGACAAACTGCATGAGATTCAATAAAGCAAAGTGCTGGGTCCTGTACTTGGGTCACAGCAACCCCATGCAGCACCACAGGCTTGGGGGGGAGTGGCTTGAGAGCTGTTCAGCAGAAAGGGACTTGGGAGTGCTGGTTGATAGCCAGCCAAACATGAGCCAGCAGCGCGCCCAGGTGGCCAAGGAGGCCAATGACATCTTGGCCTGTACCAAGAATAGTGTGTCTAGCAGGACTAAGGAAGTGATTGTCCCCCTGTACTCGGCACTGGTGAGGCCAGACCTCGAGTGCTCTGTTCAGTATTGGGGCCCTCACTTAAAAAAGACATTGAGGTGCTGGAGTGTGTCTAGAGAAGGGCAACAAGGCTTGTGAAAGGTTTAGAAAACATGTCTTATGATGAAGGGCTGAGGGAGCTGAGGTTGTTTAGGCTCGAGAAGAGGAGGCTCAGGGGGACCTCACTGCTCTCTACAACGACCTGAAAGGAGGTTGTAGTGAGGTGGGGGCAGCTCTCTTCTACTGTGCCTGCAGCGAGAGGACAAGTGGAAATGGTCTTAAGGTGAGATAGGGGAGATTCAGATTAGATATGAAAAAAATTGCTTCACTGTTAAGGTGGTCAGGCATTGGAATAGGTTCCCAAGGTGGGCGGTGGAGTCACCATCCCTGCGGGTGTTTGCTTAAGAGGTGTCTGGATGTGGCACTGGGTGATAAGGTTCAGTGGTTTGGGGGTTACAGTGGTAGTGCTAGGTTGACTGTTGGATTTGATGATCATCAAGGTCTCTTCCAATCTTGATGATTCTATTTCTATACACTACAGTCACTCCCACAATGATAAAAAGATCAAAAGGTACTCATTAGGGGTTTGCTTGACAACACTACAACAAATCACAGAATCACTACATTCTAAGCAGAAGGGAGGAGGATACCTTTTTTGCTACAGCAAAAGTGTGGATTGGTGATGGAGAGAAAATAGGAGAATCTTTCATTAGTTGATGTGTCACATGACTATTCTTTCATACAAGCATTGCTCCCAATTCAGTCAGAGCTAATAAACTTGGTATTTTCTGATAGAGAAGGGACGATTAAAATTAAATTAAAAAAAAAAAGCAATCTGACTTAAAAAAAAATCACTTACCAATAAGCCACCATGAAAGAAGTCACAAAATGACCTGCTGCTGAAGCCACCGTGACAATGTGCCCATAGTTGTTGTTCATCATGGCTGGCAGAAAAGCTCTTGTGGTCTTGAAAGTCAGTTAGAAGCAAAAATGCAGGAGGCAGGAAGGAAGAAAAAAACAGGTTTTCTTAGGCATATTCAGCACTGACCCTGAATATCATTCATTAAGAGACTAATGCTTTGTGCTGCACAGCGCCTCACATTCTGAGAGCCACAGAGATACTTGTTCTCTGATCAGCTGCTGCATCTGGCAAGCTGCTCTCCAGTAAACAGGATCTGATTTTTGCTTCTCCCCTATGCAGCTCTTTAAGTTTCAGGTGTCAGTGGCAATGCTGACAGTGTCACCCGCAGCATGCACACTGAAACCCTTGTCAGCCTGTACCTGCTCCTTCTGCTGCAAACAAGCATTGCTTAAGAGCAGAAACCCTCCCACTCTGTAAGCCTCACTACAGCTCTGACAGACACCAACCCGTGCTGCAGATGAGGCTGTCACCCACCTGCTCAGATCAGCCAAAGGTTACTCAAGTTTTCCAAAGACAATCTACTGAGGTGCCCCTGTGCTGTACACACCCAAAAGACAATTAGGTAATTCCCTGGTAATAATGGTTACTTTAACTCTGCTTTCCCAACAACGCTCCCCAAAAAAGTAGCTATGGAGAAGGTAGTGGCCCTTACCCACATGTGAGCAAGAATGTTGACTTCAAACATTCTTTCTATCTGGTGGTCCTGAGTCGAGAGCAGGTCAGCAACTGTGATCACACCAGCATTGTTCACCAGGATGGTCACATCCCCAATTTCCTTCTTCACCTTTTGGAGACAAAAAAAAGGCCCAGAAGTGTGTCTGTCATTCATTAGAAAAAAAGATAAAAAATAAAAAAAGCAAGGCTGCAGAAGATGTGCAACAATTCCCAACATAGTTTCTTTTATGCAGAGGAAGATCACACCTCTTTTGCAGGAACTGTGCAGTAGTGCCATGAGGTCTGGGTTAGATGTGATCCTTCTCCCTTAAATAATTACTGCCAACATTTATTGTCCTCCACACCCTGCGCACAGACACAATTTGGACTGTGTAGTCACAGTTGGGACTATAAAAGTACTGACTGTTTTCAGCCAGCTGGACCAGAGCCTTTACAGTGAAATGTTTCACATGGCCTCAGTGCTGTCTGTGCTCCTTCAGAGGCTGGAACTCTACAGAGCCAATTTGGCAACGAGGAGTGATCCTCTGGAGCCTCGCTAAAGAAGAGAAGCCTGGCTGCGACCTCGGAAGTGCTACATCTCTCTGTTCACAGAGGAAAGCAAGGAGTGGGGATTTGCCTGCAATGCCTCTTTTCTGGTTTTCCTGACTTTTCTGGAAATCCAGCATGTTTGGGTGAGCCTTTGGCTTTGCCCCTGCTCCCCTACCTTCTCTGCAGCGCTGTAGATCTCCTCCCGTTTGCTGCAGTCCACCACAAAGGCTTCAACAGTGGCTCCCAGGCTTTTGCATTCTGCTGCCGTCTCGTCAACGCCGTGCTGGAAGGGGCAGGAAAGAGAAACAGCTGTGCACAACTGTCCCTGTTCTTGTGTTGCTGCTCAGGCTTCGTGGCAGAGCAGTCACAGGCTGCAGATGTCTCTTAATTGTGTAAGCACTGCCAGGCCTCTGAACAGTGTATGGCTACTCAGGGAAAGAGCTGTAGGTCGGGTCCTTGGGAGGACAGGCATTCCAGCCTTAAATTTCGGACGTGTGTGGACTGACTACCAGATAGGCACGTGTGAACAAGAGTGAGTCTGCCTCAGTAAGGCACATGTAGCTAAGCTGCAGAAAGGGAGCACATGAGGCCTATTACAGCACAGCAGGCAGACACTGTGAGTGGAAACTGAGCTCTTAAAACACAGACCTGTCTAATACCCTAATATATGAAAAGTGGCTCTATGTGTTTCTGTATTCACAGACTGGGTGTGAGAAGTGCCTTCCACAGTGCAAAATGTAGAGTGATTTCTCTTTCAAGAATGGCATTTGACACACACAGAACTGAAGCTACTTTAAGACATTTTATCAACTCACTAAGCCACAGCAGAAGTGACTTTGCTTTGTCCCCAGGTGCCAGGTGACTTGTACAGTGAAAAGCCTCAGGTCACAAATAGCCTGGGACAGCTCAGCACCTGACATTACCTGTGCAGGTCCCTGCAGTGGGTGACTGCCCTCAGTCCTGGCTGCTGCTTAAGGCTGAGAGCCCCCGGGAAGGAGGCCCTGTCAAGGTAGCTGGATTGGAGAAGCATACTCCTAAATCCTCCGGAATCCACCACCTCCTTTGGTACTGAATTTCAGCTCCTGCTTACACCCATCCTTACAATCTGTCTCCCAGCACCAAAGCTAGGTGTCGCTCTCTACTAAATTCATTCCTTAATCT